>CM030365.1:205387159-205549673 GCA_017893485.1 Hemerocallis citrina
ATGATTGCATGCATTAGATAGGTTAATAAAATACTGATAGACTTAATATTAACACTTAGCATTGACACGTTTCCCGATTTCATGATTTCATGATTACCTCAATAAATAATTTTCTCTTTACATGTTTCTTGTTTTCACAATTACATGATTCCTGATTTTTGATTGATCATGCTTTTGACACTTGATTAAGTTGTTACTTGCATCACAAACGATCATGTTGTTTTAGTAATTGCATTATCAGTTCTTGTTTCTTTCCATGTTATACATTGTTCCTCATTATCATATTGTTTGTTACTACTTGTCTTCTGTAACTTAGTCTAACGGATACCCCCCCCCCCCAACTGTAGATGCATAACATCCCATATTTCTTGGAGGTACAATATACCAGTATAATATAGTATAATATATATATATATAGAGAGAGAGAGAATGACATAATGGTAATAATGTGGAATGACAATATGGTAATAATGGTGGGATTTAATAAATGAGATGAGATGAGTTGGGCTGCTGCACGTGGATGACAGGGAGGTGGGCCCATCTGAGTTGCTTTATTTCCCTGTGTGGCCAACGTGAGCATGCACACGTGGGGGGGGGGGGGGGGGGGGAGATTGGCTGTGCAAATTAGTCCCATATCGGAAACTTTGTGTGAATAATTAAATAATAAATAATATTGCCTATGATCAAGAGTCACCAAATTGGCTAACCACCTTTTGAGAGGCAGTCTGTGGTGGGCGGTTGTACTAATAAATAAATAAATTTTTTGAGTTTGGACCGGGGTGTTACAAATGGTATCAGAGCCGACTTTCGACACCGATTGTGGGTAAGAGTGGGTGAGATGTATGCCTGATAGGGAGCTGAGGTCAGTACACTGGCAGTTTGGACATGGGAAGTATGCTAGAATTAGCTGAATCAGGGTACTCCACTCCACATCGGCGAGATGTATGCCTGAAAGGGAGCAGAGGTCAGTGCGCTTAGGGGTGTAAAATGAATAGGACGGTCTGTCGTCCGTCTGAGTCTGGCTCGAGAAATGGTCCGACCGTGGACCGTCCGAACTATTATACGAACCGAACCTGAACAAATTATTCGGTCCGATTCTTTACCGAGCTCGAGCCGGACATAAGTCCGTCCTAATATTATTGTGGTCCAATGCTTTACCGAACCGAGTCCGGACTATAAAATTTTTGTCCGACCTAGACCGAACCGGACATAAGCCCGTCCGAATAGAATTTCGGTCTGAGCTTGAACATATGGCTGTCCGATCCCGTCCGGTCCGATTTACAGCCCTAAGTGCACTGGCCTAGAATTAGCTGAATCAGGATACTTCGCTCCACATCGACTAGAAAGAAGATCCTGCACTAGGTTGTATGCCCCGTACTCAGCGAGGACGCTGATTTCTTAAGAGGGGGTGTGTGTAACATTCCGTATTTCTTGGAGGCATAATATACTAGTATAATATTGTAATATATATATATATATATATATATATATATATATAGAATGACATAATGGTAATAATTTGGAATGACAATATGGTAATAATGATGAGATTTAATAAACGAGATGAGATGAGTTGGGCTGCTGCAGTGGATGACGTGGAGGTGGACCCTTCTGAGTTGCTTTGTTTCCCTGTGTGGCTCACGTGAGCTTTGCTCACGTGGGAGTGGGGAGATTGGTTGTGCAAATTAGTCCCATATCGGAAGATTTGTGTGAATAATTAAATAATAAATAATATTGCCTATGATCAAGAGTCACCAAATCGGTTAACCACCTTTTGAGAGGCTGCCTGTGTAATGCACCGAATTCCAAATACAACTGAATTCGAGAGTTCTACAGAATCTTTCCACTTCATTTAGTACAATTTTACAAGGAAATTTGAACTTTTCACTTTACATCAGAGTTACATAAAAATATTACACTTTACATTGCACAGCGGAAGTAAAATTTACAACAATTAAATAAATGTACAACAACATTGTATAATCTTTAAGCATCTGTTTCTCTTTAATCTTTATCATGTCATTTACCTGCATATAAGACTGTGGGTACGTCAGTTTATTCAACTGACGAACATTATACACGGCCATCCTCTCTATGCCGGAAATAGTATAACTTATTTTCCATATTTAACAAACACAAACTTGTCACATATCAAACTAAAGGGACTACCCTATTGATGTCGTGTTGTGATTGTGCACTTAGTCCTTAATGCAGTTATTTATATTATATGACACTAATGCGCACTTGTTCGGATTCTATGCATCCCATACTGCATAGGTCCGAGGGCAAGCCTCTTATTCGTTCTTCATCTTTGTAGGGTTCAATCCCTCGTCATGTGTTAATCTACTACTGTAACTATGGTGAGTATCTTAGATGATCTATGAGTACAAGCACGTGTACAGAAAATCTGGAGGGGAACCCCACGCCATGTCTTGACTCGTCAAGCATGCATTCTGTGGCAATTCAGCCTCCTTCATGGCACACGATCCTCTTGCAGTCACCAAACATCCCACAAGCGTTGCTAGAGTCCGATCATTACTGAGTTGTGCCCACGCCATGTCTTGACTCATCAAGCATGCATTATGTGGCTCACACACCCGCACCGTAAACTCTAACTCTCATACTCATGTTTTTCTCTCACTTTCATCACGTCTTCACTATGCACTAATCCTTAGTTTTTATTAGAATCATGAACAAAATCAAAGCTCTAGAGTTAGCCTCTCCACTAAACCGGACTTATTCATTTATTCAAACATGACCAACCTTGGTCTTTCATTTCAATTTCATTTCATTCATTCCAAATGCCGGGGGAGACTTAGCTACTCTTTTGTTTCAATTCCAATTCACAATTTCCAATTTGAGCATTTCCAACTCATAAATTCGTTTTCATAATCATACAGATTTCTTTTTCAATAGTATGATCTCTAAATTGTTCAATAGTCCATAATCATACATGGAATTTTGTACTTCATCAAATATCAATTTCACATTGAAATCACATCACTAAATGAATATTCACATTTCATATTTTTCACCCTATTCTCCAATGAGAATAATTCACATCCATCACACAATATAATTTCTTTCTTTGCTATATTAATTTTCTAATCCTTCATTTCAAGTTCTTTTTGCAAGATATAATTTCACAAAAAAATATCAATGTGGAACCATAGTTCTATTTACACATTTATTCTCAAATCATATTTTATTTTATGTAAATAATTCCCAAGTTATTTTTCATAAGTCCCATATATTTTTAGAAGAATAATCATATTTTTTCCATAATTTTTCAATCATCCAAACATTCAAAAAAAATATTTTTTTTCAATCTTGCCGAAGCCAAGATTCGAACCCAGAACCACAGGGAAACCAACCGAAGGCACAACCGCTAGGCCGAACGCTACTTGCGTTAGAATGAGGGCTGAGAGCTTCTAGTACTCTCAGCCACTGATATCCTTTATTTTAAAAATTCATGAAACAAAAGTGTGTTGCCCAGGGGATTCGAACTAGCGACCTCAAACCGAAAGCCCACTGTAGCAATTAAAGCCATCCCGACCACTTGAGCTACGCGCTTAGGTTGTCAATATTGCAACTCAAAATTTATTTAAACCAATTCTCTCTGTTATTAAAACGTTTCGATGTTCAACTAGTCCTCATTTCACTTTGCTTTTATAAAAATTTACTGTAAAATCCAGATTGATTCTTCCTCATATAATTTACATACCAGTATGAAAAAATAATTTTTTTAACAATTAAAACATATTTTTCATACAATTAATCAGATTCTACATTATAACTACCACATTTCTTCTTTCAACATTTCTTAACAATTAACATCTCAAATCTCTTTACTAGCAATTTTTCATATTAATTTCTGTTTTTAATCGTTTACCAAACATACAAATCTATATTTTATTTCATTCATTTCAATAAAACACAAAGATTCATTTAACACATAAAGTCGCATTGTTAATCTACTAACTTTTGTGTACATAATTTGTGATGTAGATAATGAAACTTTCTTCAATAATTTATGGCTATAATCAATTCACACACAATTTTGCCTTTACTAATAGAACCATATACAATTGCACATCCTTATATCAATCAATCAATAAGTCATTTTCCAATTAAATGTGTACTCTTATTAATCTTTTTCATGCTTCATTCATTCAATTTAATCTAGCATGCATTCCTAATTAGAAACATGGAAAATTTATCCACCTTAAATGGAGAGAAATATACAACTAGCAACCTCCTAAACGAATGTCCTTGCAAACGAACGATCCTCCTCCTTGAACATGCGCGCACAAGCCAACCCGAGCACACCAAACCGAGAGCACTCCCTTTGATAGCCGATCTCTCCTTCTTCTTGTTGATGCAAGCACAATCCCACACAATCTCTCAATCTTTTACTCACTAAATAAACTACTAGATAATGTATTTTAACTATAGGTTTGGAAGAATTAATTTGCACAAGAATACTAGCCAAAGGGGGGGGGGGGTATTTATACTAAAAATCTATGGAAATGGATGGCTAAGATTGAAGTAGGAGTTAGGAACAAATGGCTTAGATTTAAGGAGGAGTTACACTAACTACCCATGATCAAATAACCATCACCCCATGACTCCACTCAAAAATTTGATTTCCCTCCAAACTTCACAACCGGCCATGCTAGTGATGCTTTGCACGTGTACGTGCAATGCACGTGCATGCAACTTGGTCTCCAAAAAAATTTGTACATTAAATTTTGTATAAAAATAATCTTTAAATTGTATTCTACACTACAAGTTGTATTTAAAAATAAATTAACTCATGGGCTTTAGTTTATGGGCCAAAAATAATAATTTTAAAATAAAATAAATGAATTAAATTTTGGGCTTTAAAAAAGGCTTTTTGTCTAATTGAAAGAAGGCTTTTATATAGAAATAATTAAAAGCACATATTTAAATATCTATACTCATCATGATGAAAATATTTACCAAAAATTATTGCACGTGCACACTACGTGCAAAATAAAATAATTTTTCATTAAATGAAAAATCGGGGCATTACAACACTCCCTCCTTAGAATAGTTCCGTCCCCGGAACTACAGTCAAGAGCGAGAAAACAAACACTAACAACAAGCACAAGAAAAATACAAAATACAAATCAAGCAAAAAGCTCAGGATAGTCCTTCAACATCCTCTCCTCAGACTCCCAAGTAGCCTCTTCAACCAAATGGTTCCTCCAGACTACCTTGACCATCAGTATCGTCTTATTCCTCAAGACTTTCTCTCGACGATCAACAATCTCGACAGGAGACTCGATGTAATTCAGATCCAACTGCAAACCTTCCGGCACTTCAGGTAAATGATGACTCGGATCTGGAATATACCCTCTCAGCATAGACACATGAAAGACATTGTGCACCTGAGATAACTCTTCCGGTAATTCAAGCCGGTAAACAGTTTTCCCGATCCTTTTCAATATCTTGTACGAGCCTATAAATCTCGGGGCTAACTTCCCGCCTTTGCCAAATCGAACCACACCTTTACTGGGCGATACTTTTAGAAAGACGAAGTCACCAACCTCAAACTCAAGGTCCCTTCTCTGGTTGTCTGCATAGCTTTTCTGCCTGCTCTGAGCTTCTACCAATCTTTTCCTGATCAGAACAATCTTCTCAGAGGTTTGCTGTATAAGCTCAGGACCAAATAACTGACGCTCCCCAACTTCAAACCAACAAACAGGTGTCCTGCACTTCCTGCCATACAGAGCTTCGTACGGCGCCATCCCGATGCTAGTCTGAAAACTGTTGTTGTAGGCAAATTCTACCAAAGGTAAATGCCTTTCTCAACTGCCTCCAACGTCTAGTATACAATACCGAAGCATATCCTCAAGAATACGGTTGACTCTCTCGGTCTGCCCATCGGTTTGCAGATGAAAAGCAGTGCTGAAATCTGTCTTGGTATCCAAAGCTATCTGAAGACTCCTCCAGAAATGCAAAGTAAACCGCGCATCCCGATCAGACACAATAGTTGACGGAACACCATGAAGCCTGACGATCTCGCCAACATACAACTCAGCTAACTTGTCCATCGAAGCCGTGAGTTTCATCGCCAGAAAATGAGCGGACTTGGTTAGTCGATCGACTATAACCTAAATCGCATCATTGCCTTTGGGACTCTTGGGCAATCCTGTAATGAAATTCATACTGATGTTATCCCACTTCCATTCCGGAATAGGTAACGGCTGTAATAGACCTCCGGGTCTCTGATTTTCGGCTTTGACTTGCTGACAAACCTCACACTTCGCCACAAATTCAGCCACATCCCGCTTCAAACCTGATCACCAGAAATTCTGTTTGATGTCTCTGTACATCTTAGTACTCCCAGGATGTACCGACAAAAGAGTAGCATGCGCCTCCTGAAGAATACTCTCTTTCAGGTCCGCCTGATTCGGAACACATAGCCTCTCTCCAAACCACAACACTCCATCCCTGATTTGAAATCCAGGTAACCTGCCAGCACCAACCTGGTTCTTCATCTCCAAAATATCAGCATCAACCTCCTGACTTGCAATGATCCTTGCATTCAAAGTAGGCTGAAGCCTCAACTAAGCTAAAGATGCTCCCAATCCTTGCAAGACAACCTCAATACCTGCTCGGTCCAATTCCTCAATCAGATGCTTCTGAGTTGTAATCAAACTAGATAAACTGCTCTTGCAACTAAGTGAATCAGCAACAACATTAGCTTTCCCAGGATGATACTTGATCTCAGGTCGCATGTCCTCAAGCACTTCCAACCATCTCCGCTACCTCAAATTCAGATCCATTTGCAGATATATGTACTTCAAACTCTTGTGGTCCTGTGTACATGTTCAATTTCTCACCGTACACTTAGTGCTTCCATTGCTTCAGGGCAAAGATAATCGCAGCCAACTCCAGATCATGAGTCAGGGTAATTCTTCTCATACGGTCGTAGTTGCCTAGACCCATAAGCGATTACTCTTCCCTCTTGCATTAAGACACAACCAAGCCCACGATGTGAAGCATCGCTGTAAACATCATACTCAACATCTGCTCTAGGCAAAGCCAAAATAGGTGCAGTAGTCAGCTTCTCTTTCAACTCCTGAAAGCTCGCCTCACATTGCTCAGTCCACTTGAAGTTCACATTCTTCTTGGTCAGACCAGTAAGCGGTACGGCTATCTGAGCATAACCTTGAATGAATCTCCTGTAGTATCCAGTCATTCCAAGAAAACTTCTGACTTCCTTCACTGTAGTAGGCCTAGCCCAATCTCTCACTGCCTCTATCTTCTGAGGGTCAGTTGCCACTCCCTCCTTAGAAAGGATGTGACCTAGGAATGCCACTTCGGATTTTCAGAAATCACCTTTGGATAACTTGGCATACAACTCCTGCTCTTCCAGCTTCTTCAAAACTGCTGCCAGATGCTCGGTGTGTTCCTCTTTTGACTTGGAGTACACGAGGATATCGTCGATAAACACCACGACGAAAGAATCAATGAACGGCCTCAGAACTCTGTTCATCAAATCCATGAAGATTGCGGGTACATTCGTCACTCCAAATGGCATAACTAAGAATTCGTAATGCCCATGTCGAGTTCTAAATGCAGTTTTGTGCACATCTTCGGCTTTTACTCGAACTTGGTGATATCCTGATCGAAGATCTATTTTGGAGAAAACAGTTGCTCCTTGTAGACGATCGAACAAATCATCAATTCAAGGAATATGATACTTATTCTGAACAGTGACTTTATTCAGCTCCCGGTAATCGATACACATCCTCATCGATCCATCCTTTTTCTTTACCAAAAGCACTGGTGCTTCCCAAGGTGACGCACTAGGTTGAATAAAGCCTTTCTCCAACAGTTCCTCAATCTGCCGTTTCACCTCATCATGTTCTACTGGAGCCATCCTATACGGTGCCTTAGAAATGGGTGCACTTCCCGGTTGAACAGTGATGCTGAACTCTACATCACGATACGGGGGTAACCCCGGAAAATTATCCAAGAACACAGTCGGATAGTCCCGAACCACAGGAATCCCTTGCACTTCCACAGGAGTATTTTCCTTGTGGATAGCTGCCACCAGCCTAGAACACTTCTTCTTCCCTTGGAAAGTGACTTCAGGTCCACCTGGAGCCTTCACTGTTACCATCTTGGTCTTGCAATCGATGCTTGCACTGTACACCGACATCCAATCAATGCCAATGATAACATCGACTCCCAAGATAGTCAGCTCGATTAGATCAATCCCAAAGATTCGATCTCCAATCACAATCTCACAATCAGTATAATATTGATCAGTGGTTAAAGTTTCCCCTGATGGAGTAGCTACTGCCAAGATCTTGCCTGGAAAAATCTTCGGTTCAACTCCCAACACTTTAGCAAATATAGGAGACACAAAAGTATGAGAGGATCCACTATCGAACAACACAACAGCTTTCATTCCATTTCTGATGCAAAAGGTCCATTAAATTCGAAGTATAAGACATGAATTTTAAATCAACTTGCATTTCATTGAATTCCAAACTTTATACATTCGAATTGAAAACATTTCTTGACATCAGAATGAAAACAGTAGAAGCTACAACAGTCTAACTCCTACGGTTCCTCTTCGCTTCTCAAAGTTCTCCCCGTAGTTCATCAACTTCTTCCTTCAGCACATCGGTCAGATTCTTCCTCTTCTTGAGTTCCCATACACGATGACTGAGACAGAAAAGTCATCCTTGTGCTTTGCCAACTGAGCCTCCAATAATCCGACTCTCTCTCGCAGTGTTTCTACCTGCCTCTGAAGAGATATCACAAGACTATTCGGAACTGGTTCTTCTTCTTCTTCGTCAGAAGAGTCATCAGATGAATCCAGAGGTGGGGTGATCTCTCAGGATTCAGGCCATTCTTCTCCGTCACAATCTGCTTGCCCTGGGTAGTACTCTTCCTCGGAATCTGCTTGTCCAGGATGGTACCCTTCCTCGATGATATGCCAGTCGTCGTCTCCAGCAGGGTCGAAGTGATCAGCCATCTTAGAAATAGGGAGAAAGAAGCATAAGTCATAGAGCAACACAAATATAAGTCACTTACATTTAAATCTCTAGACTCAAACACACACTCTAATGTCCACTTCTAGGGTGTCGTTCCTTATAAATTTTTACAAGTGTGAAAGCGTGGCTCTCATACCACTCTGTAACGCCCCGAATCCCAAATAAAACTGAATTCGAGAGTTCTACAGGATCTTTCCACTTCATTTAGTATAATTTTACAAGGAAATTTGAACTTTTCACTTTACATCAGAGTTACATAAAAATATTACACTTTACATTGCACAGCGGAAGTAAAATTTACAACAATTAAATAAATGTACAACAACATTGTATAATCTTTAAGCATATGTTTCTCTTTAATCTTTATCATGTCATTTACCTGCATATAAGACTGTGGGTACGTCAGTTTATTCAACCGACGAACATTATACACGGCCATCCTCTCTATGCTGGAAATAGTATAACTTATTTTCCATATTTAACAAACACAAACTTGTCACATATCAAACTAAAGGGACTATCCTATTGATGTCGTGTTGTGATTGTGCACTTAGTCTTTAATGCAGTTATTTATATTATATAACACTAATGCGCACTTGTTCGGATTCTATGCATCCCATACTACATAGGTCCGAGGGCAAGCCTCTTATTCGTTCTTCATCTTTATAGGGTTCAATCCCTCGTCATGTGTTAATCTACTACTGTAACTATGGTGAGTATCTTAGATGATCTATGAGTACAAGCACGTGTACAGAAAACCTGGAGGGGTACCCCACGCCATGTCTTGACTCGTCAAGCATGCATTCTGTGGCAATTCAGCCTCCTTCATGGCACACGATCCTCTTGCAGTCACCAAACATTCCACAAGCGTTGCTATAGTCCGATCATTATTGAGTTGTGCCCACGCCATGTCTTGACTCATCAAGCATGCATTCTGTGGCTCACACACCCGCACCGTAAACTCTAACTCTCATACTCGTATTTTTCTCACACTTTCATCACGTCTTCACTATGCACTAATCCTTAGTTTTTATTAGAATCATGAACAAAATCAAAGCTCTAGAGTTAGCCTCTCCACTAAACCGGACTTATTCATTTATTCAAACATGACCAACCTTGGTCTTTCATTTCAAATTTCATTTCATTTTTTTCCAAATGCCGGGGGAGACTTAGCTACTCTTTTGTTTCAAACTTGTCACATATCAAACTAAAGGGACTACCCAATTGATGTCGTGTTGTGATTGTGCACTTAGTCTTTAATGCAGTTATTTATATTATATAACACTAATGCGCACTTGTTCGGATTCTATGCATCCCATACTACATAGGTCCGAGGGCAAGCCTCTTATTCGTTCTTCATCTTTGTAGGGTTCAATCCCTCGTCATGTGTTAATCTACTACTGTAACTATGGTGAGTATCTTAGATGATCTATGAGTACAAGCACGTGTACAGAAAACCTGGAGGGGTACCCCACGCCATGTCTTGACTCGTCAAGCATGCATTCTGTGGCAATTCAGCCTCCTTCATGGCACACGATCCTCTTGCAGTCACCAAACATTCCACAAGCGTTGCTAGAGTCCGATCATTATTGAGTTGTGCCCACGCCATGTCTTGACTCATCAAGCATGCATTCTGTGGCTCACACACCCGCACCGTAAACTCTAACTCTCATACTCGTATTTTTCTCTCACTTTCATCACGTCTTCACTATGCACTAATCCTTAGTTTTTATTAGAATCATGAACAAAATCAAAGCTCTAGAGTTAGCCTCTCCACTAAACCGGACTTATTCATTTATTCAAACACGACCAACCTTGGTATTTCATTTCAAATTTCATTTCATTTTTTTCCAAATGCCGGGGGAGACTTAGCTACTCTTTTGTTTCAATTCCAATTCACAATTTTCAATTTGAGCATTTCCAACTCATAAATTCGTTTTCATAATCATACAGATTTCTTTTTCAATAGTATGATCTCTAAATTGTTCAATAGTCCATAATCATACATGGAATTTTATACTTCGTCAAATATCAATTTCACATTGAAATCACATCACTAAATGAATATTCACATTTTATATTTTTCACCCTATTCTCCAATGAGAATAATTCACATCCATCACACAATATAATTTCTTTCTTTGCTATATTAATTTTCTAATCCTTCATTTCAAGTTCTTTTTGCAAGATATAATTTCACAAAAAAAATATCAATGTGGAACCATAGTTCTATTTACACATTTATTCTCAAATCATATTTTATTTTATGTAAATAATTCCCAAATTATTTTTCATAAGTCCCATATATTTTTAGAAGAATAATCATATTTTTTCCATAATTTTTCAATCATCCAAACATTCAAAAAAAATATTTTTTTTTCAATCTTGCCGAAGCCAAGATTCGAACCCAGAACCACAGGGAAACCAACCGAAGGCACAACTGCTAGGCCGAACGCTACTTGCGTTAGAATGAGGGCTGAGAGCTTCTAATACTCTCGGCCACTGATATCCTTTATTTTAAAAATTCATGAAACAAAAGTGTGTTGCCCTGGGGATTCAAACCAGCGACCTCGATCAGACCGAAAGCCCACTGTAGCGATTAAAGCCATCCCGACCACTTGAGCTACGCGCTCAGGTTGTCAATAATGCAACTCAAAATTTATTTAAACTAATTCTCTCTGTTATTAAAACGTTTCGATGTTCAACTAGTCCTCATTTCACTTTGCTTTTGTAAAAAATTTACTGTAAAATCCAGATTAATTCTTCCTCACATAATTTACATACCAATATGAAAAAATAATTTTTTTAACAATTAAAACATATTTTTCATACAATTAATTCGGATTCTACATTATAACTACCACAGTTCTTCTTTCGACATTTCTTAACAATTAACATCTCAAATCTCTTTACTAGCAATTCTTCATATTAATTTCTATTTTTAATCGTTTACCAAACATACAAATCTATATTTTAATTCATTCATTTCAATAAAACACAAAGATTCATTTAACACATAAAGTAGCATTGTTAATCTACTAACTTTTGTGTACATAATTTGTGATGTAGATAATGAAACTTTCTTCAATAATTTATGGCTATAATCAATTCACACACAATTTTGCCTTTACTAATAGAACCACATACAATTGCACATCCTTATATCAATCAATCAATAAGTCATTTTCCAATTAAATGTGTACTCTTATTAATCTTTTTCATGCTTCATTCATTCAATTTAATCTAGCATGCATTCCTAATTAGAAACATGAAAAATTTACCCACCTTAAATGGAGAGAAATATACAACTAGAAATCTCCTAAACGAATGTCCTTGCAAACGAACGATCCTCCTCCTTGGACACGCGCGCACAAGCCAACCCGAGCACACCAAACCGAGAGCACTCCCTTTGATAGCCGGCCTCTCCTTCTTCTTGATGATGCAAGCACAATCCCACACAATCTCTCAATCTTTTACTCACTAAATAAACTACTAGATAATGTATTTTAACTATAGGTTTGGAAGAATTAATTTGCACAAGAATACTAGCCAAAGGGGAGGAGTATTTATACTAAAAATCTAGGGAAATGGATGGCTAAGATTGAAGTAGGAGTTAGGAACAAATGACTTAGATTTAAGGAGGAGTTACACTAACTACCCATGATCAAATAACCATCACCCCATGACTCCACTCAAAAATTTGATTTCCCTCCAAACTTCACAACCGGCCATGCTAGTGATGCTTTGCACGTGTACGTGCAATGCACGTGCATGCAACTTGGTCTCCAAAAAAATTTGTACATTAAATTTTGTATAAAAATAATCTTTAAATTGTATTCTACACTACAAGTTGTATTTAAAAATAAATTAACTCATGGGCTTTAGTTTATGGGCCAAAAATAATAATTTTAAAATAAAATAAATGAATTAAATTTTGGACTTTAAAAAAGGCTTTTTGTCTAATTGAAAGAAGGCTTTTATATAGAAATAATTAAAAGCACATATTTAAATATCTATACTCATCATGATGAAAATATTTACCAAAAATTATTGCACGTGCACACTACGTGCAAAATAAAATAATTTTTCATTAAATGAAAAATCGGGGCATTACAGCCTGTGGTGGGCAGTTGTATTAATAAATAAATAAATTATCTGAGTTTGGGCCGGGGTGTTACAAGATGTTTAGTTTGCAGGTACCAAAGAGGAACCAATAAAGGACTTGGTGGGCAAATCTTCAAGATGATGGAGTCGGATTTAGTCTGCATTAGTTTATTTGTTTTATGTTTTACTCAGTTACTGTTGTTATTATTTCGTACATTGTATATCTGGACATTTTGACCCGAAGTTTATGTTTCTAGATATTGGTTATTTTGTGGATTACTTAAGTTTATTCCATATTTATGTGATTATTTTATTTTATGCATGGTTGTGATCATGATTATGTACTTGAGTTATAACCGTACAACTTATGAATGATGTATATCATTCGCTGGACCTTAGTTGCGTGCAGTACTTTCGTATTTTAAGAAGTGTGGTGTGACATTAATTGATGATTTTTGTAATCCATGTTTCTCGTTTTTCGTATTTTTGGTGTATTTTTCTTCTTCTTGAGTAATTGTACTCTCTTGTATTTTCTTTGACCGTATATTGGAGTTGTTTTCAATATATATTCATTTTATTTTATTTTTGAGCTCCTTGTGTTTGATTTGTTCGTCTTTTTGCTTCATTTTCCATCGATTGTTGTTTTTTTTCCCTTTATTGGATTCTTGTTCTCTTTATTTTGCTCATGGGTGTTCATGGCATTTTGGTTGGCTACCCTAGTCCTAATCCTACTGCTTTTGATCCCTAATTGATCACCAAAGCCAAATTAGCCTACAATCCTATTTTGAATCATATACAAATTGTATCCTAATCACCTCATTTTAAACAAATCCTATTACTACTCCTAGTGGACTCAATTAAACCCAAATATCCAATACCCATATCCTACTACAAACCCTTATACCCAAAACCCTATATATATAATCTCTCTCCCTCTCCATAAACCATAACCCTAACCTACTTCTCCCGGCCTCCCTCTTTCTCCCGATCGATCTGCACCCTAGCCGCCAACAACCCGAACAGGTCGACCCCCCTTTCGACCTGCACCTCACCCTACTCCAGATCCCCATTGCCGACCTTCACCATTGCCCGAGCTCCATCCCACCACCACACAATCATCCATATCACCCCTCTCCGTCTCTCTCCCGTCCTCCGGCACCGTCCGACGATCCACAGCAGCAGCCTAAGTCCAGCTGCCCGATGCTACTTCTCTCTCTTCGTTGGTATTGCACGTGCTCATGTTTGAGTGCGCGTGTGATCGTGTTTGCTTAGTTCGTGGATTTCTTGTTCGTGGGTTTGTTCGTTGCCGGGATCCGTTCCCGTTAATTTTTGGTGTTCTTTGTTTTCGCCTTCGGTTAAGGCAAGTAACTTGTACTCAAATTTCTTTGTATGATACAAGTCAAAAATACCGCCTATAGTGTAGTTGGGTTCTAAATACAACTCTTGTGTTTGTTATTTTTTATGGGTTTTGTCTCTATAGTGCTATTTGACCATAGTTGCCTCACGATACAAAATTGACATGAAAACAACTAGGTTTGATCGTTCTTGATCTATTCATATGTGTGAGATAATTAGGGGAATTATGGGTTTGATGAGATCCATGTGGTATGATGGTTGTGATATACTCTATTTCATGATGTTTGGACACTTAGTAGACTCTATACCCTGTTTGATTGTGATTGGAACAAGTTTCGTATGATTTATGTTGGTTTTGTTGTTAGAGAGAAATCTGTAAATTGTCGATGATCAGTTTTGAATTCTATTTTAAACCATATTAAGTTCAGAATTCTTAATTTTTGTATTTGACATGAATTGTAGAGAAATCTGTCTTCTTTCCAAACCCTCTGACCTTGATTGATTTCGTTTTCATACGAGTGAGTTATGGCTGTTTTACTACAGAGGTGTACTTATGTTTCCAGATTTCGTTTCTTATTGATTTCGAGGGATAAACTATTTTGATTCTTAGGTTAAATATATTATTTTGATCTGAAACATTGTACAGTATTTCTATACCTATTTAGGGATTACCCAGAATTTTTGTGGATTTTACTGATGAGTATTATATGCCGTTTCATGCTTGTTTATGAAAGTTATACTTGCTGTATTTTGCTCGCTGTTCTGTAAAGAATTGTATTTTCACCCTAACTCCTTTTACTTTATGGAAAATATTTATGAAATATGAAAGTTGGATTATTTTGTCTATTTTTATCTCCCTTTGGCGGATTTGGATTTCGTTTTACGGTTTGCGAGATATTACAGTTTTCGTACAGCAGTGTGAGGAATTCTAGATTTGCCAAATTATCGTTCTTGATGTTTTCTGATTTTTGTTGACTGAACTAATTTTACTGGAATATTATGAAACTTTATATTCTGATACTAGACATATAGGGGATTACCCCAGATTTTTTCTGAATTTATTTGAGAAGTTTTAATGCTATTTTTCTGACTGAGAATTCAATTTACTGATTTCTAGCTGAACGTGTTTTTTGGATTCAAATCAGTTCTGAGTTATAATTTTATGAATTACTATATGGCTTATATATAATCGCTGGATTCGTGCGGAAGTCTATTTTCCAGATTCTTTGATTGATTCAGATTTGGATTTTGTAGTAACGGGAATCACTGTTTTAGTACTGTTCTGTCATGCTGTTCTGAATATGAACATATACTGTTTTGCTCATTTATGTGACCGTATATCATCTATGCATGTTTATTTGTTTTCCTAAACCTAATAACGATTATACCATGTTAGTTTGACAATATTTCGTATACATTCATGCCTATTTGATGACCATAATAAAAGTAACCAAGCCGGAGTTTTCTTAAGGGAAGATCTAGTAGTGGAAAATATTGAAACGTGTACTTGGAAGGGAACTAGTGTTCCACACTGTTACTGCTACTGTTACTTTACTTTTACTGCTACTGCTACTGTTACTGATACCTGAGTACACTGCCTCATTATGGTCCACTATGAAATCTAAAAACGAAACTGTTTATTGTACCAACCATGTGTTATAGGCGCGCATGAAGTGCTACCTAGCTAGTAAAACACACAAGATTGTAAGGACATAAGACTGATACTATTAGACAGATACTGTTAGACTGAAACTATTAGACTGATACTGTTATACTGTTATACTAATATACTGAGCTTACTGTTACTGGACACTGTTAGTTGCCATATAACACTATACTTGACACATTCATTTGTACTGTTAGTATACCATACTAGTTGACTTCGTTTTACTGATTCATGCTAGTTATCACTGTTGATGCATTATTCCATGTTATTTGTTATTTTTCTATGTGCTTGTATCCTACATTATAAGTGGCCCGTAACTTGCAATTGACGGGTACTTGTTTTCTCTTTCCTTCTCCTGCAAATTATTGATTGCAGATCAGGATGATTGTTTGCCCGATAGTATTGGTGAAATGAGATATTAGTGCTGGACATCTTTTTGCTATTGTTATTATTGTTGTTTTGGAATAATGTATTTTGAGTACTTAGATATTTATTTTGTATTTGGACGATGTGACCCAGGATATTTGACTTGTCTAGATTCTGATTTATTTGAGAATATTATATTTTGCTTCAAATAAATTTTGTTGGTATATTGATTCAATTATGCATGTGTGGTTGATTCTCTTGCTTCTGACTCTGATTATTTTGTGAGATGTTGTAAAGATTCCTGAATAGCTTATGGATGATGAAAATCATTCGCTGTGCTTTTGTTGCGTATCCGTATTTCATATTCTTTTTGGGAAGCGGGGCGTGACAATTTTGCTTCTAGAAATGCAAGAAGATCAATTTTTAGAAATTAGTAATGCACTAGGTACTAGCTGTCATTTTTCTTCTCTTGGTAAAGTCTAGAGATAGTTTCAATTGTTGAAGATACAATGGAAATGCTCAGTAATTTTAAGTAAGTTTGTATTGTTACTTTTACTTTTAACCATTATGTGACTACTACTGATTTGTGCACTGATTCTTTTATTATTTGTTCTCATAAAAAAATTGATTGTATGAAGCTTTGAGTCAGAACTTTGATGTTCAATCTTCTGTCTAAAATATGTTCATTATAATTGTAATGTTTGAACATTTCTTTTAGGGCCTTAGTGATTTTGTTCAATGACTACATATGGATTCAGTTCTAATAGGAAATTATAATTTCCTTGTAAAATATACTTTTATTTGAACATCTTACTTATATTTTGCTTTATGAGAACAATCAAACCATAAAACAATAAATCGATAATAAATTATCTTATATTAGGACACAATCTTAAGTTTCGCACAAGGCCTCTGATTTCTAAGGACTGGCCCTGTGGAGGAGTGGGGGAGGTGCACGATGAGTGACAACGTTTGGTGATTTGAGAGAGGGTGTGTTTTTGGGTTTGGGAAGTCGAGGGATGTGAAGCATCATTACCATACGAATCATAAGGCGAAGTTGGGTTAGATTTAGAATCGGGTCCTATCGGTTTGGGTCCTGCACTACCCGAACCTGGACCCGATACCCTACGAGTCAAAAAATTGGACCCGGACCTGACCCATGAGAACTGGGTCCGGGTCTGGTTCCTACTTAAAATAACCTTACCCATCGGGTTGGTTCTTACTTAAATAAACTTAAGTACATGAATAAATATTATATGTACACATCTATATTCAACAATTACTATTTACATGTATATCCCTATAATCATATTATTCAAATTCAATATTTTTTGGGTATTTTTTAACGGGTCCGGATCTAGGTCGGGTCTATTTTGAGCGGACCCAGACCTGGACCCAAAACTGCAATGTGTCATATTTTAGGATGCGGATCCTGATCCGTATAGATCGGGTCGGTTTCGGTCCAATGTCGGATTCCGGTTGGGTTCGGATTGTTGACTCTTAGTTTGGTGTGCACAAAACATGCTCATTAATACTAATAAGTTTAAAGTTAGTTGATCAGATTTTCAGGATCAAATAAGGAGAGTAATATCAACAAATATCAACAAGAGATCCAAGAGAGATTCAGGAATATTCAAACAAGGAAAATAAAAAAGATAGATGGCAAACACAAGCAAAAGAGGAAGATATTCAAAAAAAGTTCTTGATTAATTGGTCTACAAGAAAAAGAGGAAGATATCAAGACTTGAATTTTCCATCTATTTTCGTGAGATTTTAATTGTATAAGATTGATTAAAGATTGATTAGTTTATGGAAAGAAAACATAGTAGATTGGGAATATACAACGCGATACCGGTCAACCGTACTTCATGACAGTCGACCGCATCGCAGTCGACCGCAACCTTGAGTTGTTTGAGAAGCGGTCAACCTTTCACCTCTCTACTTTACGTCAGAGAGATGAACGGTCGACCGCACCAATATGCCGGTCGACCGCACTTTGTGCTTGGTGTATTCTTGGAAAGTATCGTTTCTATTTTTGATCGATACACTTTCCCATCTACTTATATTGGAAGAATCCACTGTGTGTTCTCAACACTATTACTTCTGAAAAAATATCATGAACTAATTTTTCGATAATCAATCCTAGTGTGAGCGATACTTTTTCTGTATTCTTCAGTCAGGATCATTAACGATCTTGAGTTTTGGTTTTTCTTTCTTTTCCACTTCGGTGAGATTGACGGGACTTGTATTGGAAGTCCTGTGGGTGTAATAGGTCTCTCAGCCTGAATTCGAGAATTATTGTACAAAGGGTTTTAGGTATAGTGGAATGCTTGTGGTAGAGAATTGCTACAAGTAGGTGGTGTGGACGTAGACCTGGAGGTCGAACCACGTTATATCGCTGCATCATCTGTGTTTGCTGCTCTTAACTCATTTACTTACCTTGCACTTTGTTTTATTAATTTTTAATTTCGCACAATCACCCTATTCACCCCCCTAGGGTGATTTACTGTCATGCCCCGCTTCCCAAAAATACGGAATACGAGTGCGTGACGAAGCCCAGCAAATTATTTTAACATCTTCCATAAGCGATAGGATCGACTCAGCATCACAACAAGAATATAACAAGATATACACAACCAAGCATGCATGAGTAATTTATTAAGCAACAGAAAACAATTGAAACAAATAATAATATCCAAATAGTTTTCAAGTCTGGATCAAAAGGTAAAACTCGGGAACATAAACCCGTTACAAGTTTTAAGTAGCAAGAAATAAATAACTCAAAGAGAATAAATAGTTTAAGCACATCTTTTCTCCAGTTGAAGCCTAAAATCTCTACTCACCAATTTCAGCAGGCAACATGTCTCCAAAGTCTGTTTAATGATTATAAAAAGGGGAAATATAGAGAAAACAGGAGAAACGCCCTTAGTACAAGTTAGGGCCACAAATAGTAAAAACAAGCATAAGAAATATGGAACAAGATTAGGAATCAAGAATATAATAGGGATGCAACAAGTTGTGGGGATTCAAGAAACTAGTTAGCAAGAAAGACAACTCAAGTGACCATCAAGTGGTTAGGTGAACATGTAAATGTATCCAACATCAAGTGACAAGTACCAAGTACAAGTGTCAAGTAACATGTAACAAGTCTCAAGTTTAGTGTCAAGTTGTCAAGTACAAGTATCAAGTCTCATGTATCATGTAGTCAAGTATCATGTAAGTATGTATCAAGTTCAAGTTTTATGTATCAAGTCTTGTGGTTATTACTATTTAGGTAGCACTTCATGCATCCATATTTTTACTACATGGTTTCTACAGTCAATGCAATTTCGTTTAGGCCTAGTAATAGAGTTTATAGGGCGGTGTACTCAGGTCATGTAGGAAATACGAACAGGTGATCAAACCATGGGCTCTAGAGGTGGCCCCCGTAGGCTCTAGAGGTGGCCCCCGTCAACCCTTGACGTGCCACTTAGTTCTATGTGCCACTTAGTTCCATGTGATCGCAAATACATATCATGTAATCAGATAGTGGGCTCTAGAGGTGGCACCCGTCAATCCTTGAAGTGGCACTTATTTCCATTTAACATAAAATAATGGAAAACACAGGCTTCCTTCCGAGTACACTTATCTATATTGTCCACTACTTTGGTCTTTCCCTTAAACCCGGGCTTGTTATTTATTATTATCATCAAGCAAGCATGAAAGTGTGCGAAACAAGTCAAGTAAACATAATCATGAACATGGAACAAGTCTAGACTAGATAAGATACAAGCTTGAGGGTCAAACCAAATCCAAATATCAAGAACAACGAGAATCCCAAATCTGGACAGCATGACGTTGCTGCACCAAAACTGCGATTCCCGTTGCTACAAGATAGCAAATGTGAATCCGTCAGAAGGTATAGAAACTAGACTCCTGCCTGATTCCAATGCATATAATTAAGGTACATAAAAGTTGTGGTAACATATGTCAAAACAACAAACTATACAGCTTTTATTTCAGCCAGAATTTGTGAATCTGAGTTTATACATGTGAAACAGGGTTGAAACATTATTAATTAATTTTGAAAAAATTAGGGAATGTTTTCTAGGTGTCCAGCAATAGCATGAAAAATTTCAAGTCAATCACTTACTGGTAGCATAGTTAAAATAATTTCAAACTAAAGAGATGCAGCAGTTTTTGTGAATCTGCGACTACCGACACAGCAGCAGTAAAACTGCGATAACTCCTAGAATATAACTCAGAATTCAAAAATTCTAGATGCTATAGACAACTAAACATTTAGATCTACATTTCATATTCAGGGCTCAAGTTCCGATTTTGATTTTAAAGGGGTCGAAACAGCAAATAAAGTCCAGGACATCAACAAGTGTGAATGTCTTTCATATATTAGTTGCATGATATTGGTTATTATGAGTCTAGATTAATGTGTGATATAAATACGGATGTAGTGGTTATCAAATCAGCAAGCAACATCTATTTTTCAACTCAAGGAATGCAAGGTCATCACATACATGATACAATACACATCTACAAGTCTAGGGTTTCTTAGTTTCATGTATTCAAGTGATTAGGAGATAAAATGAGTCCAACTAGTTTGTAAAAATAAATCAACGAAGGGTTGTGACTCTTATGATTATGGGATCGCTGAGGAATAATTTAAGATCAACAAACGATGAGACAAGAAGGAGTCACAACTACGACCTATTTGCAGTATTTTCAATTAAACACTTGTACTACGACCTATTTGCAGTATTTTCAAAAAAAAAAAAAAAAACTCTTCTTCTCAGGCGATTCTCTCTCATCTCTCCCTCTGCTTTAACCATCAGATCCGATCTTTGCTCTAAATTTCTCCCTCTCCCCCCTTCATTAATTTTGTTCCCCTTCTCGTCTTCTCCAGACCCTTTTCTTTGTGTGCCCCCTCTCGTGGATTTTCGCTTTTCCTCTCTTTTCCGGGTTCTGGAGCGCTCCCCTCCAGGTGTTAGCATTGTCGTCTGGCTGCCTCTCCTGCTTCCCCTTCTGGCGGGTCTGCCCCAGTGCGGCGATTGTTCAAGTCTGGTTCCCTTCCTCTTCCGGCGCTTGGCGTCTCTTCGCCCCTTCGTGTTACTGGTAGGCCAGGTCTGCCGCTCTTCTCAAGCGTCGCCTTGGGGTAAGTGTAGATCAGAGACTAACCACTGTAAGTATCGCTTTCTCTCTCGATTGGTTTTACTTTTGGTGTGTGTTGTTTGCTGGTAGCGCTCTGTCTCTCTCGCTATTAGTCTGCGCAGGATCTGGTGTGGTCTTCGATTCTCTCTATCTTCTTTTGTAGCTCTCATCTCACCCTCTCGTTAGGGTACGATTGATCGTTCTTTGCGTAGTCTGATTCGCTTCAGCCTTCCGTGTGCCTTTTGTGCGCTTTCCCCTAGGGGAGTGTTCTGATTTTATTATCTTCCTTCTCCCTACCTAAAGTTCTCCTTTTCTTCTCTTTTGGTGCGCTCTGTGCTCGCAGTTGCTCACCCTCTTTGGGGCATCGCTGCAAGTTGCTTCTGTCCATGGTGTTGGCTTGTTTGTGGGGGCATCGCTGTGTGTTGCTTCAGCCACCGGTGATGGCTCCCCGTAGTGATTATCTCTCCTCGCCGTCATCTTCCTGCTGTTGTTGGTATTGGGCCTTTTTATTTCCAGATTCTAGCCCATGGATCTGTCTTGGGTGCAAGTAGTAAAAAAAAAATTCAAAAAAAAGATTAAGTGATCAGAGTAGCCATTTTAATGGGCTAAGCCCAATTGACTTCCTTAGACCCGGTTACACGAAGCTTCCGTGTAACTTCCCTCCCCCTTCGTCATCTTCCCGCCTTTCTAGATCGAAGTTCTCTTCTTCTCCTCTCTTCTCTAATATCCATTCTCGTCGTTCCCCTCTGGTTTGCTTTCACTGTTTGCAATCAGGCCACATAAAAAAGTTCTGTGTGGCAGCTATGAAGTGTCTCTTTTGCCTTAAAGACGGTCACTCGCGTCCCAAATGTTTCGCTCTTCAAAGAATGCTGGGTTTATCGATCGGTGTCCCGATCTCGGATCAAATTCTAGCAGCGATTGATTTCCCAGCTTTACAACGTAAGCTATCTGCTGATTCATCTCTCATCCCCAATATCAAAAAAAATGTCTCCAAATCTCCTCTCCTCCCCACTCCACCTCTGATCTCTCGCATTGAGGAGCCTGCTGTTCTTCCTTCTAAAGCCAAGACATCTCCCTCTGCCAGCTCCACCTTACCAAACGTCTTACAAGTGTTCATCCCTCCCATTGACCTCTCGGACCAATTGAAATCTTTTGATACTTACGGGGCCATATCTTTTAATGGAGGTTCGATCCCTACTTTTACTCTTAATTCACTGATGTTGATATTTGCAAGTGTACAAAATCGCACAAGTAATATAGATAGATGAGTAGAGTGTCGAACCCACAGGGACTAGGTATTTTACTGAGTACTGATATCACTAGATGAATCACTATTTGGAAGATCGAATTTTATGAATAATAAAACAACTAACTTATTCTAATCTAATTAAAACTAATTAAATTGGTGAAGAGGGAGAGGGCTGTGAAACTTTGAAGCTCTTGTAATTTGTTAAGGGTAAAATATGTTCTAGGGCTCTTGGTTCACCTCGTTTATCACACACACAAATTATAATTTCTTATAAATAAAAATATTATCTTTCCCAATTGTCGACCAAAATCCTAAAGATATTAACCACTCTATCCACGGAGTCTAAAAATTATTCTCAATTAATCATTCATCTATCCACCAAATTATTAATTGAAAAATCGGATTTCTTAACGGTCACGTCCTCCAATATACGGTCTTAATTTTTTATTAATCACAAATAACATGTTCGGTCTCTTTATGATTTGAGAAATCATACAAATGTCTATCCACCATGTTGTATGCATAAATAATAAAAATTTAAAACACAATCAGAAAAAAATAGGGTAATAACAAGAAATTAAAATCTGTGTTCCAAACTTGGCTACATCTTAGCCTCTAGAACATTTAAATTCAGTTCATGCTCGATTTGCAATTAATAAAATGTTCAGGTTGCATCTAAAAAATATTTAGAGAAGAAGTACACAAAAAATTATAATAACAAAATATCTATGCATTCCTATCTCAAAAATACCGAACCAATGCTGCCTCGAAATCGTCGCCAAGCAGTTCAGATCTGCGCGTGCCATGTCAGACGCGTGTGGGGCCCAGCGCGTTCTCTCTCTCCCTTTGTTGCCTTTGTTCCCGTACGTCACGTCGAATAAGGGGCAGCCCACGTGCGCTGCTCCTCTCTTCTTCTTTGGTTATAGTCAGCACGCAAGAGAGAAGGGAAGTCACGTCAGCCTTGAGACTTGCGCGCCTGTCACACCCTGCTGTCAGCGTTCAGTGTCGTCCTTCTCTCTCTTGCCTTTGTTTCGATCAGTACTGCTGTTAGGGACAGAGATAGTTCTGAGTGCTCTTTCTCTCGATTTTTTTTTCTTTCTCTTTTGTGGTATTGCACAGCCGTCACCTATTGAGTTTGTACCCTCTCTTTGGTTTGTATTTATAGGGAAACGGAGAGAAGCTTTAGGGTTTACACTTTTGCAGAAAAGTTCACATTCTTCCTTTATTTCCTTCCTTTCATAATGCAGAATTTTATTTGTTTCTCTTTCCTTCTTTTCTGCCTTTTCTGCTCACCACGTGCTTCTGCATATACAAAATAATACCTGAAATTAGGATTTTTAAATAAAATAAATTTAATTAGTTTAAAATTAATTAAACTAACTATATCTCATATTAGCGTATAAAAATCCTTTTACAATTTATTTGTCACACTTTTAAGTCAACAAAACAATAAAAAATGATAAATCAATTATTTTACTTTGTTTGTTGATTTTTTCCACAATTCTTTACTTTTTGCATCAAAAATATTATTTCTTCAAAAATAATTAATTAAATGAAATCGTATAGAAATAAGATGAATTATAGACAATATCAGCGAAAACAAGTCATTTTAATAGGTAAATGAGTACAAATATTTGCATATAAATTCGACACATCAAATGCCCCCAAACTTAAGATTTTGCTTGTCCTCGAGCAAAAAGTAGAATAATAAACAAGGGAATAATAATAGTAGACTCAACCCATCACACCAAGAAATCTTATCATGCAAGCATCAAAATTACAATTAAAAATATAAACAATTGCAAATAAAGTAAAACTAAGCTTACCCACTTTCTCCAGTGCAATTATTTATTCATAATTCCCAAAAAAAATCGCATTTGTCATGCAATTAATGTAATTATAGTATGCAACAACTCAAACTGTGATTATCCCTTCTCTCTACTACAAACCGAGTAGCAAACTAGAGTTTTTTTTTTTTGTTTTTTTTGTTTTTTTTTGTTTTTTTTAGTCTCCTCTTTAAGTTGTCACTTGCCTTTTGACGCGAATGCAAAACATTTGTGATGAATTCACCCGGTTACTCAACAAGTCACAAACTTAAAGTGCTTTGCATACTCATATTTCAAGTTGCTGTTCTACGTAAGTGTAGACATTTGTGATGAATACCCCTAGTTACTAAGCAACTCAAAATATTGGAGTAGATTGACTTTATTCATAAATATATTTTTTTTCATTATTACTCTATTTACTTAAACTCTGTTTAGGACTAGATCAAAGGGGATAATCACAAGAAAAAGCATCACATTTGTCTTTTATGTATAATAGCATGACCCACACAATTTTGTAAGGAATTTTGAAACTCAATAATCCTAAATTAAATAAGTATGCTTAATATTGCTTTATAAAAAAAATTGTTTATCCAAAAAAAATTGTTTCAATGCTTATCACAATAAGGAACTCAAAATGTGTAATGGTGAGCCCAATTATAATCCTTTTGTTTTGTTTTTCTTTTCAAAAATAATAAAAATAGAAATAAATTTGTAAACCTTCCCCCCAAACTTAAATATCACATTGTCCTCAATGGGAAAGAAAAAGAAAAACAAAAAGAATGCAAGAAGTTTAGAATATCTCCCCTGATTCGTCTTTAAATTTCTGCGCGCGCAGCCTTCAGTATTTTGGCGATATCTGGAGCTGTAGATGTCAAAATGGGATGATTTTTTTTTTCTGGAAAGCTAAGACAATTTTCTACAACTTCTCTTTGAATCAGTTTTCCAGATTTTGACTCCAAACTGCTCGAAAACAGCCATCAATGCAGGTGTTCAAAACAGCTCCTCCCGGCGACTTTCAAAATTGATGCAATCCTACAAAATAAAATGAAAAATTAAAAAAATAAACTAAAAGATAAATGAAAACTGAATGCAATAAAAGAAAACATGGGTTGCCTCCCAAGAAGCGCTAAGTTTTAAGTCTTCAGCCAGACTTTCTTCATCTTTTCATTATTGTTTGTCTTTCTCGATGTGCATGATTTCCTTGCCAACTTCATTTCCCATGTATGGCTTCAACCGTTGTCCATTCACCTTGAATGTCCCTTGTTGCTCATCATAAATTTCTATTGTGCCATATGGAAACACTCGTGTGACAACAAATGGACCTGTCCACCTAGATCGCAATTTTCCTGGAAAAAGTTTAAGTCTTGAATTAAATAACAATATTTTCTCCCCTTCCTTGAATTCTCTTCTCAAAATATGCCTATCGTGCCATTGTTTAGTCTTTTCTTTATAAATCTTGGCATTTTCATAAGCATCATTGCGAAACTCATCCATCTCATTTAGTTGCAATATTCTTTTTTCGCCAGCATCTTTCATGTCAAAATTTAGTGTCTTTATTGCCCAATAAGTGCGATGCTCAAGTTCAACTGGTAAGTGACATGCTTTACCATACACCAATCTATATGGGGACATTCCAATTGGTGTTTTAAATGCCGTCCTATAAGCCCATAATGCATCATCCAATTTTCTTGCCCAATCTGTTCGTGCCATATTCACTGTTTTCTCGAGTATTCGCTTCAACTCTCTATTTGAAACCTCCACTTGACCACTTGTTTGAGGATGGTATGGTGTGGCCACATGATGAGTGACTCCATACTTAGCAAGTAAAGCATCAAATTGACGGTTGCAAAAATGTGTTCCTCCATCACTAATAATTGCCATTGGAGCTCCAAATCGTGAAAAGATGTTTTTTCTAATGAAGTTCACCACTACTCTTGCATCATTTGTTGGTAGTGCAAAAGCTTCCACCCACTTGGAGACATAATCTACAGCAACCAAAATATATTTATTAGAAAATGAGGATGGAAAAGGACCCATAAAATCTATCCCCCAAACATCAAATAATTCAATCACTAAAATATTATTTAGGGGCATCTCATGTTTCCTAGAAATATTTCCCACCCTTTGGCAATTATCACATAATTTAACAAAATTAAAAGCATCTTTAAAAATTGAGGGCCAAAAGAATCCTGATTGTAAGATTTTTGCTGCTGTTTTTGTTCCACTAAAATGGCCACCACATTCCAATGTATGACAATGTTTTAGTATGCTTTCCATCTCCTCTTCAGGCACACATCTCCTTATTACTTGATCTGCACAATGGCGAAATAAGAAAGGTTCCTCCCAAAAATAATATTTCAAGTCAGAGAAAAATTTCTTCTTTTGTTGATAAGTAAAATCAGGAGGTAGAATTTTTGAAACCAAATAATTTACTATATCTGCATACCATGGAGGAGTTTGTATCATCATTAAATACTCATCTGGAAATTTTTCATTGATTGGTGTAACCTGCAAATTTTGTTCATCCTTTGGTTCAATGCGAGATAAATGATCGGCCACCACATTTTTCACACCCTTTTTGTCTTTTATTTCCACATCAAATTCTTGTAAAAGCAAAATCCAACGCAGCAATCGAGGTTTGGCTTCCTTCTTTGCAAGCAAGTATTTTAAGGCTGAATGATCCGTGTATACAACCACCTTTGAACCTATCAAATAGGATCGAAATTTGTCAAAAGCATATACAACAGCTAATAATTCTTTTTCAGTAGTAGCATAATTAAGCTGTGCTTCTGTCAAAGTTCTACTTGCATAATAAATTGTGTGAAAAAATTTATCTTTTCTTTGCCCTAAAACAGCACCTATTGCCACATCACTAGCATCACACATTAATTCAAAAGGCATATTCCAATCTGGTGCAATCATAATAGGTGCTGTAATCAATTTATTTTTCAATGTTTCAAAAGCATTCAAGCAATCATGAGAAAAATTAAAAGGTGTGTCTTTTTTTAAAAGTTTGCAAAGGGGCTTAGTGATTAAAGAAAAATCTTTTATAAATCTTCGATAAAATCCTGCATGACCCAAGAAACTTCTCACTCCTTTAACATTAGTTGGTGGTGGTAGCTTTTCTATGACATCAATTTTAGCACGATCCACTTCAATTCCCTTAAAGGAAATTTTGTGGCCAGTGTCTATATTAGTTTTAATTAGTATTAATAGTATTAATTAGTGTCTATATTAGTATTAATTAGTGTCTATAATCTGCAGAGTGTCTATATTAGTATTAATTAGTATTAATAGTATTAATTAGTGTTTATAATCTGCAGTCTATATTAGTATTAATTAGTATTAGCGGTGTTAATTTTGGATGAGTGTGGGACGGCACATTATGTGCCGTCCAGGATTTAAGGTGGCAATTTTTTTTTGTTTTTTCTGGTCAGACGGCACATCATGTGCCGTCTCGCCTATAAAAAAAAAAAAAATTATTTCAGCGTTCGGACGGCACATTATGTGCCGTCCCACCTGATTTTTAATTTTTTTGTATTTTTTTATCTTCAGACGGCACATCATGTGCCGTCGCGTATTTTAATATGAATAGAAAGCTAAAATATAGCTCTCAACGACTGCAGCAAAACTACGATATCTATATCTATTTATCCATATATCCATATTTTACCATTCAACGACTACAGATGCTCTAACACAATCCCTTCTTTAACCATAAAATGACACATGACACTTCTCCCAATTTAGAACCAAATTTGTTTCCTCGCAACGCTGCAAAACCAAAGATAAGTTAGATAAACAATCATCAAATGAATTACCAAAAACTGAAAAATCATCCATGAAAATTTCAATAAATTTCTCAACCATATCCGAAAAAATGGACATCATGCAGCGTTGAAATGTGGCTGGAGCGTTACAAAGACCAAAAGGCATCCTTCTATATGCAAAAGTTCCATATGGACAAGTGAAGGTTGTCTTTTCTTGATCTTCTGGTGCTATGGCAATTTGATTGTACCCCGAATACCCATCAAGAAAACAATAGTAAGAATGGCCTGCAAGTCTTTCAAGCATTTGATCAATGAAAGGTAATGGAAAATGATCTTTTCTAGTTGCATCGTTTAGTCTTCGATAATCTATGCATACTCGCCATCCTGTGACTGTTCTTGTTGGTATTAGCTCATTATTATCATTTTTTACTACAGTTAGTCCTCTTTTCTTTGGCACAACATATATAGGACTTACCCATGCACTATCTGAAATTGGATAAATGATACCTGCATCTAAGAGCTTCACTACCTCCTTATGCACCACTTCTTGCATTGATGGATTTAATCTTCGTTGTGGCTGCACAATAGGTTTAAAATCATCCTCCATTAGAATTTTATGCATGCAAATTGAAGGACTAATTCCTTTTATATCAGAAATGTTCCATCCCAAGGCAGTTTTATGTTTTCTCAAAACTCTCAACAATTTTTCTTCTTCAAAATTATTCAAACAATCATTGATAATAACAGGAAAAGTGGAGTTTTGGCCTAAAAATACGTACCTCAAACTCGATGGGAGTTGTTTAAGCTCAAGTTGTTGTGGTGATGAAAAAATGAGTTGTGTATCTTCCAAATTTTTATCATAATCACAAATCTCTTCATTTTCTAATTCAAGTTTTTCTGAATTTGTTAAGCATTCTTCTAAATGTAATTTAGCAATTTCATCCAAATGTGTTTCTTCCATGACTTCACTTACTAGAAAGCATGCATGAACTTCTGAGGGAAACTCCATAGATTTAAATACATCAAATGTTACCTGTTCGTCGTCAACCCTTAGAATAAGTTTACCTTGTTGCACATCAATCAATGTTCTCCCTGTTGCAAGAAAAGGTCTCCCCAAAATCAAAGGAATTTGTTCATCTTCCTCCATGTCAAGTACAATAAAATCAGCTGGAAATATGAATTTGTCAACTTTCACCAAAACATCTTCAACGATCCCTCGTGGATATTTGATTGACCTGTCCGCCAATTGTAAGGAAATTGTTGTAGGCTTTGCTTCTCCAATACCTAGTTTCATGAAAACAGAATATGGCATGAGATTAATACTTGCTCCTAAATCACATAGTGCTTTATGAAAAGAAGAATTTCCAATAGTGCAAGGAATTGTAAAACTCCCTGGATCTTTAAGTTTAGGTGGAAGCTTCTTTTGCAAAATTGCACTACTTTCTTCAGTTAACATCACCATTTCATGCTCTTCTAGCTTCCTCTTGTTTGATAGAATATCCTTCAAAAATTTAGCATATTTAGGCATTTGTTCTAAAGCTTCAATAAGAGGAATATTAATATGCAATTGTTTGAAAATATTTAAAAAATTTGCAAATTGATTATCAAGCTTATTCTTTTTAAGTCTTTGTGGAAAAGGAATAGGTTGATCATAAGGAGAATTTGTACAAGTGTTAGAATTTAACTTCCCTGAAATGATTTGGCTTGATTCTCCTTTTTGCTGCGTTTGTTCTTCCATTGTTTGTTCATTCTCACATTGTTTTTCATCCACATCTTGTTCTACATTTTTGATTTGTGGCTGCCCAATTGTTGCCCCACTTCTAAGTGTTATTGCCTTCACATGCTCCTTTGGGTTTACAACTGTGTTGCTTGGTAAAGTTCCTGCAGCTCTTTCATTAAGAATGTTAGAAATTTGACTAATTTGTACCTCGAGATTATGGATGGAAGCCGAAGTTGAATTTGCAATATTTTGAATTGCTTGATCTGTCTTTTGCATGTATTGCTTGAGCACTTCTTCTAATGCTGGCTTCTTTTCTTGTTGTTGAAAATTTTGTTGTGGTCTAGCTCCTCCTTGATTATTGTTCCAAGAAAAATTGGGGTGATTTCTCCATCCTGGATTGTATGTGCTTGCATAAGGGTTATTTTGCCTTTGAAAATTTGACACATAATTTGCTTGTTCTGCATTTGATGGCGCAAAAGGGTTCCCCACTTGGCAATCTGCACTAGAATGAGCTCCTGCACAATAATCACAAATGATATTAGATTGAATAGTATTAACATTCATATTCCCTATTTGCTTAGATAAAATTTCAATTTTTGCATTTAAATTAGAAATAGGGTCAAGTTCAAAAACTCCTGCCACTTTTCTTTGCATTGTTCTTTCTGAGGACCACTGATAATTATTGGATGCCATTTCTTCTAAAAGGTCATAAGCTGCTTCATGAGTCTTGCTCATTAAGGCACCTCCAGCTGCTGCATCTACCATGGATCGATTTGTAGCCCCCAAACCGTTATAAAATGTTTGCACTTGTAGCCATTTTGGAAGTTCATGATGGGGACACTTCCTTAGTAAATCTTTGTATCTCTCCCACGCATCATATAATGACTCTGTCTCATGTTGAGTGAATGTTGTGATGTCATTTCTTAACTTTGCTGTTTTTGCTGGGGGAAAGTACTTTGTCAAAAATTTCTGTGCTAAACCTTCCCAAGTTGTAATAGCTCCCTGTGGTAAAGAATTCAACCAATACTTTGCCCTATCTCTAAGTGAGAAAGGGAAAAGTCTAAGTCGAATGGCGTCATTAGAAACTCCATTGAATTTGAAGGTATCGCATATCTCAAGAAAGTTTGTGATGTGAGTGTTTGGGTCATCATGTGGTAGTCCTCCAAATTGAAGGTTTTGCTGAACCATCTGAATGATTGATGGTTTTATTTCAAAATTATTTGCTTCAACTGCAGGCCTTGTTATGCTTGATAAGGTTCCATTAACTGAGGGCATTGCATAATCCCTCAAAGCTTTGTTTTCTTCGTTCGCCATGGATGCGGTGTTTTCTTTCTTCTTCTTTCTAATAAGTCGTAAGGTCCTTTCGATCTCTGGATCAAAGAGTATAGGCTCCAATGGTAAAGTTCTGGGCATACACACCTAAACCCTGAAAAACCAGTAAAAAAAAATAATAAAAATAAAAATAAATCAAAAGAATAAAGAAGTAAAAAGATAAGAAGCCAGCGCACAAAAAGAGAAAAAATAAAAGAGAGAGAGAGAGAGAAACTATAAACATCTCTCTCTGCCTCTCTGTTCTCGATTTAAGGAACGAAGGCCACGTCAGCTTTCAAGAACGCGCAGTGGATCGAAGGACAACGGCTGACGTGGCTTCACACAGTGCTTCGTTCTGACTGGGAGCTGTCATCTAATTTAATGCTCTGATCAATCAATCAAAAATAGCTAAGACAATACTTGCCAACCAGAAGATCCGAAATTAATGTTCTAATTTGATCAAAACTCCACTCTTTATGTTCTGCATTTAATGTTCCAGTCATCAAAACTCTATTATTATTATTATTATTATTATTATTATTATTATTTATTTTTTTTCTGATTTGATAAAAGAAAGGTCAGGTGCCACGGTAAAAAAAAATAAAAAAAAAAAAAAAAATAATAATAAAAAAAATAAAAAAAAATAAAACAATAAAACAAAGAATAAAAAAAAATAAAATAAAATAAAAAAAACAAAATAAAAAAAAATTTAAAAAAAATAAATAAAAGTAAAAGTTAGTAAAAAGAAAATAAAGTTGTAAAATGTAATAAAATAAAAATAATTACAAAGAAAAAATCCAAATTAGCAATAATCTAGCAATTGTCAATATCAATAAAAGAATAACTAGTCCCCGGCAACAGCGCCAAAAACTTGATGTTGATATTTGCAAGTGTACAAAATCGCACAAGTAATATAGATAGATGAGTAGAGTGTCGAACCCACAGGGACTAGGTATTTTACTGAGTACCGATATCACTAGATGAATCACTATTTGGAAGATCGAATTTTATGAATAATAAAACAACTAACTTATTCTAATCTAATTAAAACTAATTAAATTGGTGAAGAGGGAGAGGGCTGTGAAACTTTGAAGCTCTTGTAATTTGTTAAGGGTAAAATATGTTCTAGGGCTCTTGGTTCACCTCGTTTATCACACACACAAATTATAATTTCTTATAAATAAAAATATTATCTTTCCCAATTGTCGACCAAAATCCTAAAGATATTAACCACTCTATCCACGTAGTCTAAAAATTATTCTCAATTAATCATTCGTCTATCCACCAAATTATTAATTGAAAAATCGGATTTCTTAACGGTCACGTCCTCCAATATACGGTCTTAATTTTTTTATTAATCACAAATAACCTGTTCGGTCTCTTTATGATTTGAGAAATCATACAAATGTCTATCCACCATGTTGTATGCATAAATAATAAAAATTTAAAACACAATCAGAAAAAAATAGGGTAATAACAAGAAATTAAAATCTGTGTTCCAAACTTGGCTACATCTTAGCCTCTAGAACATTTAAATTCAGTTCATACTCGATTTGCAATTAATAAAATGTTCAGGTTGCATCTAAAAAATATTTAGAGAAGAAGTACACAAAAAATTATAATAACAAAATATCTATGCATTCCTATCTCAAAAATACCGAACCAATGCTGCCTCGAAATCGTTGCCAAGCAGTTCAGATCTGCGCGTGCCACGTCAGACGCGTGTGGGGCCCAGCGCATTCTCTCTCTCCCTTTGTTGCCTTTGTTCCCGTACGTCACGTCGAATAAGGGGCAGCCCACGTGCGCTGCTCCTCTCTTCTTCTTTGGTTATAGTCAGCACGCAAGAGAGAAGGGAGGTCACGTCAGCCTTGAGACTTGCGCGCCTGTCACACCCGTTGTCAGCGTTCAGTGTCGTCCTTCTCTCTCTTGCCTTTGTTTCGATCAGTACTGCTGTTAGGGACAGAGATAGTTCTGAGTGCTCTTTCTCTCGATTTTTTTTCTTTCTCTTTTGTGGTATTGCACAGCCGTCACCTCTTGAGTTTGTACCCTCTCTTTGGTTTGTATTTATAGGGAAACAGAGAGAAGCTTTAGGGTTTACACTTTTGCAGAAAAGTTCACATTCTTCCTTTATTTCCTTCCTTTCATAATGCAGAATTTTATTTGTTTCTCTTTCCTTCTTTTCTGCCTTTTCTGCTCACCACGTGCTTCTGCATACACAAAATAATACCTGAAATTAGGATTTTTAAATAAAATAAATTTAATTAGTTTAAAATTAATTAAACTAACTATATCTCATATTAGCGTATAAAAATCCTTTTACAATTTATTTGTCACACTTTTAAGTCAACAAAACAATAAAAAATGATAAATCAATTATTTTACTTTGTTTGTTGATTTTTTCCACAATTCTTTACTTTTTGCATCAAAAATATTATTTCTTCAAAAATAATTAATTAAATGAAATCGTATAGAAATAAGATGAATTATAGACAATATCAGCGAAAACAAGTCATTTTAATAGGTAAATGAGTACAAATATTTGCATATAAATTCGACACATCATTCACTTCTCAGCAACTCGTGTAATGTGAAAAATTGGGATTGGTTTCTCTGCTCATGTTCTAACGGTGACGTCGTGATTCGCTGCCCTTCCCCCAAGCTACTTCAGGACCTTATTGAGAACGCCTCCTTATCGGTGGGTTCGATCTCTTTTTCTATCCGTAAATGGTGTCAAGTTAATCCTCCTAAGTCCGTGCCCAAACTCATCCCTACTGTTGTTACCTTACTGGGATTACCCCCGTTCTGCGATTCGTTGAATCGTATGGGGAATTTGGCGAGCTGTGTGGGCTCATTAACTAGCATTTCCTCAGCTTCTAAACTCGCATCAGGCTGCATGTAAGTGGAAGCGATCTTTGATATTCCTGAAAATCAAGATCGCATTGAGGCTTTTGTGCTTTAGGATGGTTTCGTTTCTTTCCCACTCTCGGTTCATTACCACCTTCCCTCACCCACTGAGGGAACTGGTCAAGGTCAGTTTGCGAAGCCATCGATCTCTAACACCATTGCCACTACCGCTCCATCTTCATTCCATCCCGGATCAGTCTCCTCTTCTAAGCCCCAATGGAGGATTCCTCCGAAGGCATCAGTCAAGAAAAAAGTTCAACCTTCTAATAAAGCTTATGTTCATCCCGGTAAACCGAAGATTTCGCCTGCTAAGCCTCCGAATCTTGTTTGGTTCAATCCGGATCTCAATTCTCAAAATTCTTCTAAGTCTGGTTCCAAAGTTTCGGACCGTATGAATGTAGCTCCCTTGGCTATTGCATCGTTATCTGAGGATCAGGATATCAAGCTCCAGTCCTCTACTCACCTTACTGCTCCTAAGGGAGCTCCCTCTACCTTCGAGCGTTCAATCCCTGATTCCCAATGGCCAAAGTGGGAAGTTAATCCGCATTTTGAATCCGATTGGCAGCTGTTTCAAAAGCAAGCTCATTTCTCTTCGATCTCGGCGGCTGATCCCGCTCTTCCTCACATCAAGGTCAAACCTGATAAGGCTTCCCCTGCCCCCGGTTGGATTGATTCTGACAACCTGTTGGAGGAGGATGATGAAGACCGTAAGAGGGACTTAGCCATCAATAAGGTTAGTATTTACGTTTATCGGTGTGTTTATTCATTAGTTGATTCTGTTCTTTTGCATTATCGTTATGGGCAGGTGTTTTTCCCTAGCCCCTTCCATGGCAGTGTGTTTCGACACCTGCACTCTTTCTTTTCTCTATATCTGTTATCGGAAGAATGCGTTTCCTTTTCAGCTGATATTAAATTAGCTATGCACGCCTCTTTAAGTGCCTTTTTACCGCGTTTCTCTGCTCACTTCTATTCTGGTTTATTTTCTCTTGTGACTCATGGGACTGAGTCTCGCTCTAAGTTCTCTCCTCTGCCATTTTCTCATGTTTACCGCCGCCCCCCATTGGTCGATTCTTTCATTCAGCCATCGTCGGTCGGGAGCGTGTTCAATGCTCATTCTATTGCGAGCTTCGCTTCTACTTCCAAATCTAATCCCCGGCTGATTAGATCTAGTGCTCGCTTACGTGCTAAATTTGAAGCCTCTGACTCGTTTCATCCTTCAGTATCTAGCTCTTCTGAAACTTCCAACGTATCACCTCATTCCCCTCTAGGATCTATTTTTCATCTGCAATTTGATCACTGCTCTGATAAAGAGCTCATTTCCATAACTTCACAATTAGGATTTTTGACTATTGCTTCACCCTCGTCGGTGGCCTTTACCATCAGAAAGAAAGAACGTTCGAGAGTCAAAGAGTTCAATGTTTTTTAATGATTACAGTGTCTTGGAACATCAGGGGACTGAATTGTCCTGATAAGCAAAGATCCATCTTTCAATTGATTGCTTCTTCTCACTGTGATCTCATTTCTGTTCAAGAAACTAAACTCGAGGTTCCATCTCCATCGATTCTTAGATCGATTGGAGGAACCCTCATCTCGAACTGGATTTCCCTAGATGTGATTGGGTCTAGGGGTGGCATCCTTTTCGGTTTTAAAGAGGCATCTTTCTCTTTAATCTCTGTTCGACGACTCAACTTCTTCCTCATTGTTAAACTTCTTTGGTTGCCGCTTAACATTTACCTCACGGTTATCTCTGTTTACGGACCGTCTTCGTATGAAGGTCGGCCGTTGTTTTGGACCGAATTCCTTTCTCTATTACCCCTTTCTAACGAGCTGTGCTTGTTTTGCGGCGACTTTAATGTCACACGATTTGCCAACGAGAGATCGAATAGCTCGTCGATTGGAAATCATCGTTTCAACGAATGCATCCAATCTTTACTTCTGACCGATATTCCTTTATCAGATAGATCGTTTACGTGGTCGAACCTCCGCCATCGTCCAGCGATGGCGAAGCTCGATCGTTTCTTGGTATCCAATGTGTGGATTAACCGTTTTCACAACTCTTTTGCTCTCGCCTTACCCAATCCCTCTTCAGATCACGTGCCCATCGCGTTACATTCTGATTTTCACTTCCCTCGTCACCATCAGTTCAGATTCGAAAAATTTTGGCTGCAAGTCCAAGTTTTTGTCAACCTCGTTTCGGACTGCCTTTCGGTTATCTCTGGGTCTTCTGGATTAGGATCCATCCTTCTCAAACTTCATGCGATTAAATTCGGATGTAAAATCTGGCGCAATGAAAGACAATTTAACACCAATTTTCTAAAATTTTTTACCTCTCCTCCATTGAATCTATAGATCAAATGGAGGAGCAAGGGTCGATCTCGGTTGATTTATTCAACGAGCGACAATCCTGCAAAAAAGAATTTTCGGAGATTCTTCATCAAGAACACGTGAAATGGGCCCAGAGAGCAAAATTTCGATGGCTCAAAGAGGGCGACTGCAATACAGCTTTTTTTCATAATTTTGCCTCCCATAGATAAAGATGTAATCATATTTCTTCTATTATTCATGAGGGGATTGAACTTTCTTCTAACGAAGATATTCACCGATCTTTCCTTCTCTTTTACAAAAATCTCATTGGATCCTCCAAACCGAGGAAATTGAGTCTGGACTGGACTCACCTGTACGGAGATGATCCTATCGACCTCTCTTCACTTGACTCTCCTTTTTCGATGGAAGAAATCAAACAAGCGGTTTTCGCCTTAAAAAGCGATGCGGCGCCTGGCCCTGACGGCTTCCCCGCTTTTTTCTTTCAAAAGTTCTGGCTTTATTTGAAAGATGACCTTTATCGTATGTTCACCGAGCTTCATCTAGGCTCTTTTTCTTTTGACCGCATCAACTACACGCATATCGTTCTTATTCCTAAAATAATAGGCGCGAATGCCGTGGCTAATTTTAGACCAATTAGTCTTATCAATTCCACGTTCAAAATTATCATGAAAGTTCTGTCAGCTAGACTTGGTGAGGTGATTTCTCCTCTTATTGATCCAGCTCAATCGGGCTTTATCAAAGATCGTTTTATTCTTGATAGCGTGGCTTCGGCCCAAGAAATTACAACCTATTGTCACAATTTCAAATCAGAGGGAATTCTCCTGAAACTTGATTTTCAAAAAGCTTATGATAACGTTTCTTGGGAGTTCCTGTTCGATATCTTAAGCAATAGGGGATTTTGTCCCAAATGGATCGCTTGGATCAAGTCTAGTCTATTTGCGGGTACCTCATCCATCCTCATTAATGGATCGGAAGGTCACAAATTTAAAATTAAATGCGGGCTCAGGCAAGGTGATCCGCTTTCTTCTCTATTATTCTCTCTTGTAGCTGATGTCTTCAGTGAACTTCTTCGCAATGCCTGGGATGCCCAGGTCATCGAAGGTCTGGGAGAATCCCGATCTTTCAATGGAGTACTGAACCTTCAGTACGCCGACGACACCATTATCCTAGCCAAACCTAATCATCATACTCTCAGGAACCTGAAGCTTCTTCTCTATTGCTTTGAACTAGCGTCTGGCCTTACTATTAACTTTCAAAAATCGTCAGTTGTTTGGTTGGGAGGTTCTCCTAATAGGCAAGACGAAATATCCGCGTTCTTTAACTGCCCGGTTGCTTCTTTTCCCATTACATACCTGGGGATTCCACTGAGGTGGGGCAATCTTCATAGATCGGATTAGTCGCCAATGATTGACAAGGTTGAAGCCCGACTGTTAGTGTGGTCTGGGAGACAGTTGTCTTGAGGCGGTAGATTAATCCTGATCAACTCAGTTCTTTCTTCTATTCCCTTGTACATGATGTCCTTCTATTTCCTCCCTTCGTGGGTTATCAAAAGAATCGACCGTATTAGAAGTAATTTTCTCTGGTCGGGTTCTTCTATTTACAACCCCGGTTCACACCTGTGTAATTGGAAACTCGTCTGTTCATCTAAAATCGCTGGTGGCTTAGGGGTTTTGGATCTTAGGCACCAAAACCTTGCATTGCTAGGCAAATGGATTTGCAGGTTTATCAAAAAGGAGGACCTCCCCTGGATTAGATGCATCAAAGCCAATTACTTTGTGGCTAATGCATGGTGGAGTTTTCCGGACCGTCCTCACCGTAAGTCCTCTCCATTTTGGAAAGGCATTTGGAAAGCGGCAGTGGCTTTTCGGTGTGGTTTAAGCCATGTTTGTAAGGACGGGTCCATGACCAGATTCTGGTCTGATATCTGGATCGGTAATGCCTCTTTAGCGACCGCTTTCCCTGCGATTTATCGCATCGCCGCCAATCCTCTGGCTTTGGTATCTGATTACTATAACCCCAATAACGTCCTTAGGGTATGGTCGATTCCTCTCTTGTCTAAACTTTCTCCCCAGTTAGCTCCTGAGTTTGATAAATTAATCGAGGTCATTAACAATGTGGACTGGCATGATAAAGAGGATTTTCTTTGGCGATGGAACTCGTCGAAGATCTTCTCAGTCCGTTCTTTCTATCTATTCCTCAATTTTAGAGGGATTAGATCGCCTTTCTACGACATGGTTTGGAAAACCTGTGCTCCGTTGAAAGTGAAGATCCTGGTGTGGTTAGCTCTCAACAATAAACTTCTTACCGTCGAGGTTCTCAATAAGAGAAATATTGCATGGGGACAATTGTGTCGTCTTTGCGATTCATTTTCCGAGAATGTGAACCACTTATTTATTGAATGTGACTACACTCTATCTCTTTGGAAAATTTCCGTTCTGGCCTGGGGAGTGTCTGTCACTCCGATCAGTCTGTTCGATTGCTGGTCTAAGCGTCCCCCTAACCGTAATTTCCACAACTCTTGGATCCTTTCGTTCCAGATTATTCTTTGGATCATTTGGAGAGAAAGAAATCAAAGAATCTTCCAGCATATTTTCACTCCAGCTCGGTCATTAGCTAAAGAGTTTCTTCTTTTATTCAATTTTTGGTCTTCGTCTTTAAACTCGGAAGCAAGAGGTAACTTGAAGGGTGAAAGATTGGAGGAAGCTTACAATTGTCTTATCAATCTCAATGCTATTTAACGTTATGTAGCGGTCTTAGAGACTAGCTCGTTTGGTTGTAGTTTCTCCATTCCTGCGCTCTTTTGGACCTTCATATTTAGTATATGTTTTGCTTATATATCTTTTTATAGCTGTTCTCTCTTCTGGCACTTTGGCGATTTGGCTTTCAGATTTAGTGGAGTGACCTTATGATTTTCCCCTACTTGTTTATCGTTTGCAGGCCTAAAGGGTTGCTTCTTTTCCCTTATTATGCTTTTGGATGTTGGTTTTGACCTAGTTAATGGGCTGTTCTGGATGGGAGGTTGTTTGTTTGATGCCCAGGATGTCTCTGGTGGCAATGCTACCGCTCTCTTCCTCTTAATGAGTTTTGGCTTATGCTGATGGTTATGTGTTTATCTTTTGTTTGGGATCTTTTCGTTCTGTTGTTTTTATTCTGTCTGAGCTCATATGGTTTAGAGCTTGTTGGTTGGCATTATCTCTATGTTTGTCTTCTTATTTTGATGGATTCTGAGGTTGCTGCAGCTGTGCAGCTGTTTGGAATGGTATAAGTTTATTAATGTTCTATCTGCTGATCGGGAAGTGTCTGGGTGCATTGCACTAGCTGTGGTTATCAGTATTTTTTCATTCACCTGTTGTTGTGCTTTCCTAATGCTTGAGCGTGTTCCGACTGTTTCTTTCGGTTGGTGTTGTATCTGTTGATATATGTGTGTTCTTCAACCCATTCGGTGGGTGTAGTGTTCTCTCGACTGAGGTTTCTTGCCGTGCTGGTGGTCTCCTGCCTGTTGCCTCTGCTGTCTTGCAGTAGAGCCATCGCAGGCGTCTTTTCCCTCCAGAGGAGATGGATCACGGTGGTCCAGCATTTGATCTTAGGGCTCAATCTCTAGCATAGTTCTTCTCTGTGCTGGAGCGCTCCCCCGGAGCTGTCTGGAGCGACGTCCCCTTTGGTCAACTTGCTGCCTCTCGATCTTCGCGATCTATGGAGCTGCCTGTAGTCCCTTGGGTGGTTTAGCTTGTTCGATCAGCTCGCACCTGGAGGGTGTGCTTTGCTCTCGATGTAACGTCTATTGTTCTGTGATTGTTATTCTATTTGGGGATGTTTCGTTGTAGTTTGTTTGTTGTAATTTTTGTTTTACACCTTGTAAGACCCTGCTACCTGTTAGTTTTTATGAATATATATTATGGCTGGAGTCGTTGTATTCTATCCGTTTCATAAAAAAAAAACACTTGTACTAGAACAAAAATTTGTACAAGAAGAATACTTGCCTTGATTGGATGAGGGCGTTGATCGACGATCGAGATCGGATGGATCGGATCGGTACTGATCTTGATGGCAATCAAGATCGATGAAGATCGACGGCTCAGAATGCTCTGATCTGATTTGATCAAGATGGAGATCAAACGGCCCAGGAGCGATCTGATTGAGCTGATGATGAAGATGGGGATGATCTGATCAGATCGGTGATGGACATGATTTAGATGAGATCGGGTGGTCGAGATTCAAAACAACCAAATCTCTTTCCTTCTCTTCTTGATCAAATCAGCCACAGGCGGGAGCTTCAACCGTGGCGACTATGGTGACAACTGTGGCGGCACGAGGCAGACGGCAAGGAGTGCCGGGGCAGCGATGGCGAGGGGCACGAGGTGGTCGTCGACTGGCTTCCGGAGAAGCTGCGAGGGGCTGGTGTGCTACTGAAGGGCAGTCCAGCAATGGCAGAAGGTGGTAGCTAGATGGTTGTCGCTGTTGTGGTGTCGAGATGAGGGCGACGACGACAGGAGGTCGCGATGCCAATGGGGAGTCCATGGCGAACAGAAGAAGGGGACGAAATTTGCGACTCTGTTTTCGGGGGGAGAAACAGAGGAAAGGCGCGGATGAGCGATAGTAGCGGCCCACTCGGGGTGACAGGAGGACGACGAGGGCTAGGGGGTTATGCGGTGGATGCGGGGGGGGGAGGGGAGGATCACGGTGGTCGACGAGCGAATAACGGCTACTGGCAATGGGTTCGACCAGAACCCATTGGAAGAAGAAGACGACGGAGGTGGGTTCTTCGGGGTGTCGTTGATGGTCATTGGGTTTCGACAAGGTGCTGGGAGGACGGAAACTAACGGGGGTGGAGGTAGGGTTTCGGAGGGTTGAAGAGAGAGAGAACGAGAGGACGATGGCTAAACAGTGGAGGGGGTAATCTTCTCGCGACTGTTGTATATGGGGTTTAACAATAAGGGTAATTAGGGTTAGGTTTAGTAGGGTATTTATATAATAGGGTTATGGGTTTGGGTTTAGATGGGTAGATGATCCAATAGGAGAGTGGGTATTGGGTAGGGAAAATATCCAATAAGGAAAATAGAGTTTTAAATAGGGTTTATATTACAATAAAATAAACAAATAAATATTGTTTTTAAAATGTACATATAAACATACATCAAATCACACAATAAAATACAATTAAATAAGCATATTCGGGCTTTACAAAAATAATACTAATAATAATAATAATAATAATAATAATAATAATAATAATAATAAGATGTATATAACAAAATATACATTTATCAAAATAACATAACAACAACAACACATTTAAATTTGAATTGAGTAAAAATACAAATAACCAATCAAATAGAAATAGAAATTAAAATATGCCATTATTCGAACAAAATATAGTTTTCGATTTGAAAACGCTTTAATAAAATATCCGAAACAAATTTCAAAACAAGGTGAATTTATAATTAGTCAAAATACAGGAAATATTCAGAAAATATGTATTTGGAAAAACAGGACTTACATTTACAGTGGTATCAGAGCGAGGTGCTTATCAAAAAGCTTAAAAACTTAAGCAAAAAGTCCAATGGCCGAAATCCCTCCTCCCGATAACTTGTACTCATCAGAGCCATTTATCTCCAATGGGACAAGCCCTTACACGATCACCATTTTTTGATGGAAAATGCTATGACGTCTGGAAAGTTCGTATGTCTCATTTTTTACAGATACTCGGAGAAGAAGTATGAAATGTGTGTATCAATAAAACAGAAATTCCAGTTAGTGACGGGAAGACATCCTTCACAAAAGCAGAGTTGGCCCTCAAGACAGCAAATTCCGAAGCCATGAAGGCTTTCTATGCAGGGTTGAATAACGAAGAACTAATGCGATGCGGGCGTAACTGCAAAACAGCATACAAGATCTGGAACAACATGCTGAAACGGCATGAAGGAACCGCTTCTGAGATAAAAGCTAAAGTTAATTTGTATTTCTATAAGTTTGATGTGTTTCGCATGTTGCCAGGGAAAAATGTGGACCAAATGATCGCCCACTTCGATATCATTGCCCACAAAATTGAGTTTAGGTAAGGGGCTAGATGATGACCGAAAGATCGGAAAGCTCATAAACTGTCTCACGCCAGAATGGGATGTAAAGGCCGCTGCAATGAGGGAGACTCTTGAAGAGAAGGGATTCGAATACTACACATTCCAAGGAAAGCTGAAGACATACAGGATGGAAATGTCGAAGACCAAAAGATACAGACAAAACATCGGGATTGAACCAAAAAACGAAGAGATGATCATTGCACTAAAAGTAGAAAAATCACGACAATCAAAAGCAGATTTAGATCGTAAGGAGTCAGACGAGGATATTGCTCTATTGACAAAACAATTTCGTAAGTATCTCAACCATAAGATATATGGCAGGTACCAAGAAGAAAGGGAGAAGGATAAAGATGATGTGTGCTATAAGTGCAAGAAGCCTGGACACATACGTGCAAATTGTCCCGTCGCACAAGACAGGAATAGGGACTACTACTGCTCAAACCCAAGTCTGAAAAAGAAGGCACTAAAGGCAATATGGTTAGATTTTGATTCAAGTGACGGAGAGCAAGGCTACGACGACGTCGGTTTCATGGCTCTTGGGCATGGTGAGGTGCAATCACTATCTCAAGAAGAGGTAATCGAAGAACCCACTTATGATGAACTAGTAGACATGTGTAATGGTTTGAAAGATTATGCTAAGAAATTAAGTCGTGAACTTAGACAATATAAACAAATTTCAAATGATACCCATGACTTGTATTACAAAAAATCAAAAACTGAAAAATAAGAATGCCTTGATCTTGGAAAAATTTGAGTCATTTAGAAAAGATCATGATGTATTGCTAGAGGAAAATAAAATCTTAAAACAACAAATTCGAGAATCTTTAGCAACGCATGATGATCACTTAAGAGAAATTCATGAAAAATCTGTTTATATAGTCAAACTCACAGATGATTTAAAAGAATGTAAAAGGAAATTTGATGAGGTAGTGGAAGGATGTAATGAAGCTCTTGAACAAAATAGGATTCTTGATGCTACACTAGATACTCTTCGTTGGAACACGAAAGACGATGAGATGACTAGGAAAATATTATGTAAAAGAGTAATTGAGCTTCACAAGATTGTTGAAAAATATGAAGGGCCCAGTTACCTTATTACAAAAAATTCAAGATCTTATCATGATAATTGAGGGCTTGGTTACGAAGAGCCAATACACCATCAGAAATGTAAATCATCATGTCATACACACTTGCACAAACTCCAACAAAATCATAAACCAATCTAAAGCTATGCAAGTGTGCATGACTCAAGACATAGTCGTATCACATGTCATTATTGTTGTAGACTAGGGCATACTTCTTTTAACTGTCCATTAAAAAGGAATACTCATTGTGTGTGGGTAAGAAAGGATGTAAATGTAGGTTCAAAACAAACTTGGGCACACAAAATTATACCTACTAATCTTGGTGTAGGTACTTCAGCGTATCAAGACTAAAGATTGGTGGTACCTTGATAGTGGATGCTCAAATCATATGACAGGTGACAGCAAATATTTTGCATCACTATCAAAGGAAAAGGGAAAGGACATCATCTTTGTAGATAATAGCACGGAACAAACCATTGGTAAAGGTAAAATAAACTTTGGTTCCTCATGCTCCATTGAGGATGTTCTATTAGTAAGAGGTTTGAAACATAATCTAATTAGTGTCAGCCAATTATGTGATAAAGGCTATACAGTTACTTTTGATAAAAAATCATGCAATGTACTAGATAGCAATAAATCTTGTTTACTTCTAACTAACCGATATAACAATGTCTATGTTATAAATTCTAATGAATTAGCACAGGATAATATGAGATGCTTTGTTGCAAAAAATGAGGATGGTTGGTTATGGTATAGAAGACTTGGACACACGACCTTGGATAATCTCAACAAACTCGTAACCAAGGAGCATGTAAGGGGGATTCCTAAAATCAAATTTGAGAAAGAGAAACCGTGTGAGTCGTGCCAATTTGGTAAGCAAACTAAAAGTTCTCACAAACCCAAGAAAATGGTATCAACTTCTAGACCCCTTGAACTCTTGCACATGGATCCTTTTGGACCATCACGGACACGTAGTAATGGAGGTGCACGATATACTTTTGTAATTGTTGATGATTATAGTAGATTTACTTGAGTTGCATTTTTGCCACCAAAAGATGACACGTTGTATGTATTTTAAAAATTCTGTCGAAGAGTGCAAAATGAGAAAAGCTTCACCATTGTCACTATTCTTAGTGACCATGGTGGAGAATTTCAGAACGAACTCTTCACATCATTTTGTGACAAAAAGAAAATAAAATATGAATTCGCCTATCCTCGCACTCCCCAACAAAATGGGGTTGTTGAAAGGAAAAATCGATCTCTTCAAAAATGGCCTGAACCATGCTCAGTGAAAAAGATTTACCTAAATCATTTTGGGCGGAGGCTGTCAATACACCATGTTACAAAATTAATCAAGTAATCATTAGGAAATATCTTGAGAAAACTCCTTTTGAACTATATTATGGCAAAATTTCCAACTTAAGTTACTTTCGCATCTTTGGGTGTAAAGTATTTATTTTAAATACTCTTGATAATTTGGAAAAATTTGATCGTAAAAGTGATGAAGGTGTCTTCTTAGGATATTCTCTTAGTAGCAAAGCATATCGTGTATTTAATAAAAGAACATGCACAGTTCGGGAATCTATTGATGTTATTTTTGATGAAACCAATCCCTACACAAAAGAAATATTGCATGTTGTTGTTGATGATGAGACATGTGTTCAGGTTGAAAAGAAACATGTTCACGTTGAAGAAGACCCAAATGTGAATGATTAAAATAAAAAATCTCATCAAGATGAAGATGCATCCAAATCACAAATAGAAGAGATGCCTGCAAAAAAAATTGATGCCATGGAAGATGAACATGTACAACATCAAATTTCCACAGGTGAAAGACACCCCGCATGGCAAAATCATGTCTAGCCATCCACCAACCCTTATACGAAGAGACATGTCAAAAGGGGTAACTTCTCGCACACAAGCTCAAAATTTCATGTATTTTTCCGCATTCGTTTCCATACTTGAACCTAAGAACATTAAGGAGGCCTTGCAAGATAATGAATGGATCATTGCCATGCAAGAAGAACTTAATCAATTCAAAAGGAATCAAGTATGGAAACTTGTTCCTAGACCTCATAACAGAACTATACTTGGAACTAAGTGGGTGTTTAGGAACAAGTTAGATGAATCCGGATCAATTACTAGAAATAAGGCTCGTCTTGTTGCACAAGGTTATAATCAACAAGAAGGTGTAGATTTTGATAAAACTTTTGCACCTGTTGCATGGCTTGAAGCCATTCGTATTTTACTTGCATTTGCTGCTTATATTGATTCTACTCTCTTTCAAATGCATATTAAAAGTTCATTTCTAAATAGTTTTAGTTCCGAAGAAGTTTATGTTGCACAACCACAGGGATTCACTGATCCTACACAACCAAATCATGTATTTCGTCTTAATAAAGCATTGTATGGTTTGAAGCAAGCCCCTCGTGCTTGGTATGAACGACTAAGTTCATTTCTACTTCACATAGGGTTTTCTAAAGGAAAAGTAGACACTACACTATTTATAAAACATGTTTCTAAAGACATTTTAATTATTCAAATATATGTTGATGATATTATATTTGGATCCACTAATGAAAATCTTTACAAGAATTCTCAAAGCAAATGTAGGATGAATTCGAAATGAGCATGATGGGAGAACTAACTTATTTTCTTGGGCTTCAAATACAACAAAGAAAGGATGGCATCTTTATCAATCAATCCAAGTATGCAAAGAAATTAGTCAAAAAGTTTGGACTTGAAACTGCAAATGCTTACAAAACACCTATGGCCACTACCACCAAGCTTTCAAAAGATGAATCTGGTAATAATGTTGATATCTCTACTTATCGAGGTATGATTAGTAGTTTACTCTATATTACTGCAGTTTGTTCAGATATTATGTTTAGTGTTTGTCTATGTGCACGCTTTCAATCTTATTCCAAAGAATCACATTTGGTTGCCGTTAATTAAGCGTATCATTCGATATCTCAAAGGCACACCAAATACTGGACTTTGGTATCCGAAAAATAGAAATTTTTCTTTTGTAGGATATTCTGATGCAGATTATGCCGGTAGCTTGACCGATAGAAAGAGCACTAGCGTTACATGTCACTTCTTGGGAAACTGCATTGTCTTGTGGGCATCCAAGAAGCAGAACTCTGTCACTCTCTCTACTGCCGAAGCTGAATATGTCGCAGCAGGATCCTGCTGTGCGTAGGTATTATTGATGAAATATACTCTCGAAGATTACAAGGTATTTTTTGATCATATTCCAATAAAATGTGACAACACTAGCACTGTTCATATGACCAAAAATTCTGACCAACACAGTCGCACAAAACACATTGATATTAGGTATCATTTTATTAAAGATCACTTTTAAAAGGTGATATTTTACTTGAATATATTTCTACTGATTCACAACTTGCTGATATTTTTACAAAACATTTAAATGAATTACGATTCCATTTTTTGAAAGGAGAGCTAAATTTGATTGATATCTCAACATGAAATTCCATTCTGCGGTTGCCTGAACGGGCGACTGTAGCCTGTGAGGGTGTACGGTCGACTGGGCGGTCGACCGGTTTTCTCTCGGTTAAAATTGGTTTTATACATTATTTTCAAAAATTGGTTTCTACTATTTGCGGTTGACCGGTTTGCCTTTTGTGATCTGTTGTGTTTTTGACAAAGGGGTGCGATCGACCAGTATGCTCTCGGGAATTTTTATTTATTTTAAAATCATCTCTATTGCAGTCGACCGTACGTTCGACCGGTCTCCTCTCTGGTCTTCGATAAAACCCTTTTTTTAAAACAATTTTTTTATTCCTGAAATTCAATTTTTTATTATACATGTATTGGGGGGGATCTCAAATCTATGATATTATGAAGAGCTCTCACTGTATAGCAAAGAGTCTCGCTATCAACGCTATCATGTAAGAAGATTCTCTTCCACTCTTTTACAGTAATACTTCGTTCTTTTCAAACTCTATCTCTCCTGTCTATTTTGATTAATGAGTTTTTTTTTCGTGCTTTCACTAGAAATTTTTTTAACGTACTTTAAATGGAATATCTTATTCACTTTTCTTCTACTTAATCCCTCTTGGTGTGTTCCAAAAAGGAGGAGAATTTCTTTTGGAATGTTTGGAATGTTTTCAAATATGTTTTCAAAGTATTTATGAAATGTTTTCACATGCCTTACAATGATACTATGAATGTTTTCAACTACAAATATGTTTTCAAAAGTTTCACACTAATCATATATGTTATAGTTCCGTATAACAGGTGACATTGAATTAAGGGGGAGCATTTACATTTCTCTTAAAAGCTCTTACTTATGAAATTTTGTGTTACAGGATATACTAAACTCAGGGGGAGTATTTATGTGGCCTATTTTAATTTTTAAACATTCTAGCATGTTTTGTTCACACCAAAAGGGAGAGATTGTTGCTCTTAGTTTGGTGTGCGCAAAACGTGCTCATTAATACTAATAAGTTTAAAGTTAGTTATTCAGATTTTCGGGATCAAATAAGGAGAGTAATATCAACAAATATTAACAAGAGATCCAAGAGAGATTCAGGAATATTCAAACAAGGAATGTAATAAAGATAGATGGCAAACACAAGCAAAAGAAGAAGATATTCAAAAAGAGTTCTTGATTAATTGATCTACAAGCAAAAGAGGAAGATATCAAGACCTGAATTTTTCCTTCTATTTTTGTGAGATTTTAATTGTATAAGATTGATTAAAGATTGATTAGTTTATGGAAAGAAAACAGAATGGATTCGGAATATACAGCGCGATACTGGTCGACCGTACTTCATGACGTTCAACTGCATTGCAGTCGACCGCAACCTTGAGTTGTTTGAGAAGCGGTCGACCTTTCACCTCTCTACTTTATGTTAGAGAGCTGAATGGTCGACCATAACAATATGCCGGTCGACCGCAACAATATGCCGGTCGACCGCACTTTGCGCTGTGTGTATTCTTGGAAAGTATCGTTTCTATTTTTGATCGATACACTTTTCCGTCTACTTATATTGGACGAATCCATAGTGATTTACACGGATCGGATTCTGGTATCGGGTATTTATACCAATGCTAGCTGGGGTTGCATGATTACGAGACAGACTATGAGTATTATGGGGATTTGGTGGAGAGGGCGAGGTGATTCCGTTTTTGAATGAGTCAGGGGTCCGTAGTTCCGCTTGTTGTGTTTTACCACTGAGATTGCAAACTGCAAAGGTAAGAGGTTAGATTTTGTGTCGTTTTTTTGGGTTTGATTTAGTTTGATACTCAAGGGAAGAGATAATTGAACATGGGGTATAATGTAGCAAAATTAAAAGGATGATTATTTGCTATTTCTGGACAGTTTACATTTGTTGTTATATTTGTAATTATTTTAATCTCTATGCTGACAGGGGATCCAAATCATAAATTCTGGATATATATATATAGTGTCCTCTTCCATTGTGCACTCACCATGGTGAGCACTCCGTGTACACTCGGCCTTCGGACCATCACATAGATGATCCAAACCGTTCACATTGATTTGCACGTCTAAATTAGTCTAAATATGTAAAATCATGTCAGTTGAAATTCATTTGCCAATACATTGAAGTATTATAAAATTATATGGCTAAATATCATTTTTTTTATACTGACATGATAGATAGGCAAATGAAGTTCAAATGACTTGATTTTACATATTTAAACTAATTTAGACATGTAGATCAATGTGAACGGTTTAGATCATTCATGCGACGGGCCCGAAGGCCAAGTACACACGAAGTGCACACCATGGCGAGTGCACAACCGAAGGTTTGTCTATATACCACAGAGACTTCTAGTGTAGAGCGTGTATTGAGATTCTTTGAACCATGTCCGGTGTTAAAGGAAATTCTACGAGTTGGGGAGTCTTGTCACTCTGCTCTAAATCCGACGTGGGAGGTTGTTTCTCCGTTATTCATGCCATATGCGATTGGTGGGGCACATCATTCATGAGGTGATGAGGGGTGGTTAGTGCAATGCACGTGGTAGAGTCGCGGATGTGATCTTCATGAGAGTGGGGAGTACTTGGATCTTTCATGGGAGTAGGAGACTGGCAGAGATAATGCGAGGTAAGATTACAGTAACTTAGAAGCGTTGTGTAATTGGTTCAAGTGGGAGATTGTTAGGATTATGACCTTAAATACACGTAAGAACGGGAATACTTGGAGTTGAAGAAGAAGATCAGAAGACGAAGACAGCAAGAGAAAGGCAACGATAGCTAGAAGAAAGGCTACTGGAGGAGTTGCGGTTGATTGTCATGGGGTGCAGTCGACACCCCCGATCACAACTAGGTTGCTAGGCATTCTTCGAGTGTAGTGTGTTATTTGGGCTGAAGAGTTTAAGGACAATAAGCTGTATTTATGTTTATCTTTTTGTGTTTGCTTGGGTGCTATATATATAGCAGTAGATGTGAACTCTATGGTGAATCCATTTGAGAAATCAAATGAGATTGGAGATCAAAAAGTAAGTCGTTATCATTGTTTAACTTCAAGAGGGGTGAGTGTTGAGTATTTCAAAGGGAAGAGGGAGATACTGAAAGTTGTAATATCTTTGTAATCTTTGTATTTCTTGAAAAATAAAAAGTATTGGTTATCTCTGCATATTATTGCATTTTTGTGAGGTCTTGCGATTATTGTGGTGACTTCTTCTTGGTTAATCTAGTTCTTGAAAAGTTTCCATTGCTTGTGGTGTATATATTCCACTATTAGCATTACGAGTTGTAACAGATTCTACAACACTTTCACACGAACATGCACATATATAGTATTTATGTTCATCATGCACATAAAAAATTGATCACACTTGTCATATACTACAAAAATTAGTTTGACTCTTAAAAATGACATTACCTAACAAAAAACACATCTACATCCTAATGAGCAATTTGCAAAAGGGATATAGGCAAAGAAAACCACGAGAAAATTCCTGTAAACTAGTAGGAATCTAGTCAAAATAATGCATGGACCCAACCTCTTAAACAAACATCAACTTCATATCTCAATTCTCAACCCAATTGTTACTAGCTAGGCCCCCATTAAACAAAACAACGCAGCCGACCTTCTTTCCCAATTGTTACAAATGACATTTCTCAACATTATCACCATCACAACAATCATCATAATTATAGATACAACCATTCATACATACATACATGCATTTTCTCCTAAAAATAAAAAATAAAAAACAAAAAATAAAAAATAAAAAATAAATTTCACAAATTACAACCAACCCCCCAGCCTGGCCTCTCATATCTTCCTCAGTTTCTCCGCCTTCACCACGGGGTTCGCACGCGCAATCGCCTCCCTTCCTGCCGTCTTGAAATCGTATCCGCACGCGTGCTGCTCGGGGTACCGGTGGGTCCCACAAAACGTCGCACCGCACTTGCACGTGAACCCCATCAGCCCCACCTTCCGCCTGCACCCTGCGCACCTGTCCTCACCTGCGGCGGCAGCGGCTGCGCTGGCATCACCGCCTCGTCAATGACCTTAACCGGCGATCTGACCGCAGCCACTTCGGTTTCCGGTAAGCACAGCGCCGCGGAAGCGGCGGATGAGGGGGATTTAGGGGCGGCGGTGGAGGGGTGGATGGTGCCGGCGTCGAGGCGGCGGAGGTGGAGGTAGCATTTGGAGCAGAGGTTGAGCGTAGCTGGACTCCCTAACAATCCGCAGTTGTTAGCACAAAGCTGATGGCCTTCTTGGCATCTTTGCTCCTCTGCCATTTGTTAGAATTGAAATTTCTCGAAGATGTATGTGTACTGTAATTAAACAAATTGATGAGAGGGAATTGAATACACTTTGAGAAGATCAGATAGATATAATGCGAGAAAGGATACCTGAAACAACGAAAATTGACAAGGAGAGGAAAGAGAGAGAGAGAGAGAGAGAGAGAGAGAGAGATCTAATCTAATTTGATTTGATCTCTCTGTTTTTCTTCTGTTCGTTTTGGAGGAAGGGATCTAAGAAAAGAAAAGAAATGAGAAGAAAGAGCAGGTTGATTATTTTGGGAGGAATTAATTGACAGCGAATTGGGACGAGGATTTTGGGAAATTTCGATTCCTCTTAAATAACGAGAAACAAGTGGTTCTTTTCAACGCCCCGAGTTGTATGGTTAATTTACGGTTATGCCATCAGATGGATGTCGGAGGAGAGAGAGAGAGCGATGAGATGCCAAGTGAAAAGTAGACGGCGCGGGTGGTTCATGTGGTCCAACGTCAGTGATGAGAGATGAGATGAGATTAGGCTGGGGTTGAGGTGGGCCCCATGAGTGTGGGGTCAGGAAACATTGAAGGATCCTGTCAAAATAGGAGGCCTAAAACCTTCTCTTTCGCTGGGAATGATAAAAGTAGTACTCCTAAATGGGAAAGCCGCGTAGATATCATATGGGAGAATAAGTGTACAATTTACGTTGGTTATAAAGAGATGCGTATAAATTCGTTCCGTGACTATTCCTAAAAGTAGGTTTACATTTGGATGTAAAAACACGGAAAAAGGAAAAGTAAAACTCAAAATACTTTTGTGGTTTTTTTTCTTTTTTTTTTCTTTTTTCTAACTGAATTTTAAAGGTCCATACCGCTTTGGCATTCCACCAACATCATACAAGAGTTACATGGGTAAACAAGAGTTACATGGGTAAAAATCGTGGTTGATTTTCGCCGAACGATTCCAATATGAACCGCAAAACAACAGGCTGAGCTTCACACCAAACTTCTCTATTGGTCAAGGCCAAATAACTCCACGGGTCTTCCACAAGCCCTCTCACGCACTCAGATGGGGCACCCGCCGTGCGCGCCAGGCGCTCCGTTGGTTACGCCGTAACGGCGCCCCTACCATCAAGGATATGATCAATTTCGGATCCGGGATCAAGGGGATTTCAGTACATCCGAAGATCTCTCCATAACAGACTCCCCCACCCATAAATACAACATCCACTGTACTGTTACAAAGGTGATCACTCTCCACTAAATTGTTGTCTTCTGACTTAAGCATCAGAGGGTCCGTCGCCGAGAATCTCGGTGTTTCAGACTTCTTTTTGCAGGTCGGCAAGCCAGTTTTTCCCCCAACCAATCCATTCTACATCCATTCGGATCCAAAGCTCGATGTCGGGATCACTGTTGTTTCCTCGAATATAAGAACTCACTATATGTGTTGCCCCCACACGCCAAAAAATAACAGCAACATATTGGTACCGTTTGTGGGAAATCGTGAGTCGATCCTACTCTCGATTCGAGTATCAATTCGATGTTTTTTTTCTCATTGGCCCAAAAGCTAAGAAGATCACTACCGCGGGCCCTTCGGCCCCTCCTCCTCCACCTGCCCATCACCCCGCAAATACCCAAGGGTCGCAGTGGTAGCGAGGACAGGCTCCACACGCAGCTCGTTCTATTACAAGGCAGATCGAGCAACCCGTGGTAGATGACCTCCGGGTCGCCGTCAATAATCGGTCGAACCAGGGCGACCTCCGAAACCAGCTCAGTCGTTCGAGATGCGAAGCTGGGCCATTGAACCTGACTTTGAGCCACAGTGTTCATCGATCCCAAGGTCGAGATTAACGACGCAGCCGCTCTCCAAGGGATTGCCGCCACCCTGTCGACCATGGCGAAGAAGGTCACATTACTCGTACCGAGTTCCAAGAATTCCAGGTCAAAGTCCTACGAGCACTCCGAGGAAGAGCCCGGGATGAACGATGCTCAGGCGAAGAAACTTTGAAGAAGCTTTCGGGGTCCTTCAATCCCACAACATGCGGTTGAACCCTTCAAAATGTTCCTTCGGCGTAACCTCCGGGAAGATCCTCAGATTCATGGTCAGCCAACGAGGAATAGAGGCCAACCTTGAAATAATCCAAACCATTCTGGACATGGCCCCTCCGAGAAATGTCAAGGAGGTACAGCACCTCATGGGTCGGTTAGCGGCTATTGGCCTTTTTCTCTCCAAATCCGGAGAGAAATCATTGTTGTTCTTCATAGCTCTTATGGGAGTTAAAATATTCGAGTGTGGAGAGCTCCAACAGCAAGTCTTCGACCAGTTGAAGGCATACTTGGCCAACCCCTACTTCTAAGCAAATCGTAGCCGAGCGAAGTTCTCTCCCTTTACCTAGCCGTCTCCAGCATGCGCTCAGTGCCGTCTTAGTCCGAGAGGAAGGCGTATTGCAGAAAACGATCTATTATATCAGTAAAGTCTCCGATGACGCCTAGCTCCGGTACTTAAATTTGAGAAGATGACTCATGCACTGGTCATGGCAGCGAGAAAGCTTCACCCAAAATTCCAGTCCCGCTCCATTCAGGTCCTTACGGACTAACCTTTCAAGCAATTACTCCATAAACCCGAGACGTCAGGCCGTTTGATCAAATGATCCACTGAGTTGAGTCAGCACGACATCAGCAATAAGCCACGAACTTCAATCAAAGGCCTATCCCTTGCTGAATTCATAATCAAGTGTACCATCCCTGATACGTCTGAAGTCGGGGAAGATGAGCTAGAGTGGGAACTCTATGTTGTTGGGTCATCCTGCGAAGGCTGGAGTGGGGTCGGTGTCATACTAAGGGGCCCAGGCACCTTCTTTCTTTAATATTCTCTTCACCTCAACTTTTCGGCCTCGAACAACGAGGCAAAATACGAGGCAATGATCGCCGAACTCCTCTTGGCCCATAAAGCAAGAGCCTAAACACGTAAGGATATTTAGCGACTCCCCGCTCGTCGTTAATCGGATTTTCAGGGAGTACGTGGCTCGCGATGCCCAAATGATCCAATATCTTGCGCTCGTTCAGCTTCTTCTCTCAGATTTTCCTAAAGCAACAGTGACCCGGGTACCTCGGGAACAGAATACCCAGGTGGAAGCTCTCCCTAAACTTGCTTCTTCCTCCTTCAAAGGATTAGAACACACTATCTTGGTGGAGGTTCTCCTATAACCCAGCATCAAAATCACCGAATCACCCGAAGTCAACTACGTTGACCCACCTGTGTGGGCGACAACTTGGATGGACCCAATCTTGAATTTCCTAAGGGCAGGTGAACTCCCCCAAGATCCATCCGAAGCCAGAAAGGTTTGGGCCCATTCGGAGAGGTTCACACTCATCGAAGACACACTCTTCTAATGCTCGTACACCAAGGCATACGGGAGACCTTACCTCCACTGCCTAAATTCTGAGGAAACCAAATACACGTCAGAAGAGATGCATGAAGGAATGGCAGTTGCCACATGGGCAGCAGAACACTTGTAAGGAAAATACTCAATCACAGGCATTACTGGCTGACCTCCTCCAAGATGCTCAGGACCTTGTGAGAAAATGCAAACCTTATCAGAGGTACTCCTCCGTCCGACATACCCCCCAAGCCAAACTAAAATCACTAGCCATTCCGATCCTCTTTGCTATGTGGGGGATGGACATGGTTGGCCCCTTTCCAAAGGCAATTGGCCAGAAGCGCTTCCTCATAGTCGCCACAGACTATTTCACCAAGTGGGTTGAGGCCGAACCACTCACCACCATAATCGAGCATCAATCGCAACAATTTTTTAGAAGAACATCGTTAGCTGATTTGGTATTCCTCGGATTCTTTTCACCGACAATAGCATCCAGTTTGCTGGTTAAGCTTCAGAAAGTTATATGCTGACCTAGTGATCCAGCAAAGGTTCTCTTCAATCTCCTTCAGTACAATGACCAGGTTGAGAATGCCAACAAGCAGATCCTGGATGGACTGAAGAAATGTCTGGACAACTCGCCAAAAGGTCTGTGAGTCGAAGAGCTACCGAGCATCCTGTGGGCCTATCGAAGCACCAAAAGAATTCCAACAGGTGAGTCCTCGCTCAACCTGACATTCAGAATCGAGGCAGGAATTCCCCTAGAAGTTGGTATCCTTTATGCATCATAAGCTTCGCTGAAAGTTCCAACTCAGCAGGCCTAAAAGCCAACCTCGATCTCCTTGACGAGGTGAGCGAAATTCGACAATCAAAAGGAAAATCTACCAACAGAGGGTTGAGCATTTCTATAATCAGAATGTATGACCGACCGACATAAAAGAGGGCGACCTTATGCTCATACGACTTGCCATCTCTGAATGAACCAAGAAAGCTAAACTCGCTCAAATTGGGAAGGTCCTTATAAGGTCTTCGAAATGGTCCATCCAGGGACCTACAGACTTGAAGATATGGGGGGTAAGGCAGTCAAGAGAACTTGGAATGCGGAGCACCTAATTAAGTTTTATGAAATCTCATAAAACGATTCAAACTTGTAACAAGGCAAATGTAATAAGCGTTAACTTTCAGTCGCTACCGAATAAAGTTATCTCAGTTTCCTCAGTCAGCCTTTGCATACTCCTTTTTAAAGCAAAATCTAAACCTCAAAAAGAGTTCCTCGAAAGAGTACCTCGACTCTGAGTCTTACGCAATTCTCATTGCTAAGTCTAAACCTCGGAAAGAGTACCTAGACTCTGAGTCCTACGTAGTTCTGCCTGCTAAATCTAAACTTCAGAAAGAGTAACTCGAACATCGGAAAGAGTACCTCAAATCTGATTCTTACACAGTTATCACTGCTAAATTTAAACATCGGAAAGAGTACCTCGAATCTGAGTCCTACGCAGTTCTCACTGCTAAGTCTAAACCTTGAAAAGAATACCTCGAAAGAGTACATCGAATCTGAGTCCTTCGCATCCTGCACTGCTAAATCTAAACCTCGAAAAGAGTACATCGACTCCGAGTCTTATGCAGTTCTCACTGCTAAGTCTAAACATTGGAAAGAGTATCTCGAAAGAGTATCTCAACTCCGAGTCTTGTGGTTCTTACTGCAATCTCGGTGGAGCCGAGCCCTAAGCCAACCTCCAGAGTCTTCATCAGAAAAATGTTCACTTTGTGTGAACAGATTGCTTGAAGGCCAAGGGATTTTATAGGCAAAACAGCCAACTACCTCCTTGAATTCGCGTTCAAACGGTCAATGCTCCAACTTCCAAGGCATACAATAACCTCGATTATTGTGACAGAAGTGACGTAGGCAAACACGTCCATTCAAATGGTCAGCGCTTCAATTTTCCTGGCATACAGTAACCTTGATTATCGTGAAGGATATGAAGTAAGCAAATACGCGGCAATTCTCTATGCATAATCGACGAGGTGTGACCGCCGATGTGAGATCTCGACTACCCAGTCCCGACCCATCAATGCCTTATAGAAAAATGAGAAGAAGGAAAGAGAACATAGAAAAATTTTATTCATAAAGAGTACAAAGGTGGTGGCCAATCCGTAAGAAGGTAAAGATACAAATAACTTATTAACGGGTCGCAGAGTGCATCATTTCTCCTTAGAGGCGAGGGGTCATTACTCGAAGGCCATGACATCCAGATCGACCTCCGGTTGCAGGTCCTATTCTTTCGCATCGAAGGCAAGACCCTCGATCAAAGATACCTTATCTTCACGACGTGTGTAAGGACCGTACTGTACCCAGCATCCTGTGCATAGAGCACCTATAGCAAAGTCTCGTCCAACTCCTTCTTGTCCTGACTCGCCCGCTGAGCCCCACATCCAGCTCGCCCCGTAGTCTCTTCTCTTCGGCTTGCCATGCTAGTCATCCTCAGTCCATCTCTCCTTCATAGTCAATAACTCCTTCCGAGCATTATTCTCCCCATCTAACTTCTTATCAGCACCCTTAACAGCCTGCCAAAGCTCCTTATTCCGGCACACCAATCCCTTATAGTTCTCCTCGGACTCCTGGGCTCATGCGAGCATCGAGCCGAGTATTCACTTTAGCTCAGCCCCAATGACGGCAGCTTATAGAAAGGAAATGTTAGAGAAGATTAAAAACCAAGAAAAGACACCAATGACAAATAAAAGATCATTACTAGGATCGAAGTCTGAGCCCAACGAGCATAGACTTCGTCCTCGGTCTCCTTCTTCAGGGACATGAGTTCTCTGGGAGTGGCCAGATTTTCGATCACATGGGCCGCATTCGCGTGATCTGTTGTCAGATGTGCTCTGTGATAGTCCAGGAGGGAAACCACACCTTTTCCAGCGATGGCAACTTCGGTGTCGTCCCACCACTCGGTTGTGGGGTTCCTTCGGTGGCGACCGACGAACCCATAACGTTTGGGGGTCAACATCCATACCCTTCTTCTTCTATGGAGGCATGACCGAAGAAGAGGAGTAGGGGCACTTTGAGGATCCCCCAATCGTTTTCTACTCCTCGGGATCCTCGGTCATCACAACCTCCGCTTCATCTGACCTGGCCTTCCCCTTGAACGCCTTCTTATCCACTTCTGCCCTGGCCTTCGCCCCCACCTCAACTCAAGGATGAGCTTTGGCCTTAGCCTCGGCCTAAGTCCTGGCCTTAGTCTTGGCTGCCTCCTTCTCAGCTTTCCTAGCTTGGCATCTTTCCATTAGAAGTGCGTCGAAAACCATGACTGAAAGAAAAACAAAATTAAGAAGGGGGTAGAGAAGGCAACGATGGAAAAATCGTGAAGAAAGAGCAGGCGGAAGAAAGCAATATATAGGCATGAAAGGGACATCGAATATTGTGCACTCATGTGGCAAGTGTGGAACATGCGGTTTCTATACTGTTGGTTTTTCTGTCAGCGAAACCCTTCGAATTCCCACTCCGAGCTTTTGTTGTTCCGAAGTTCGGAGTCCTACATGGTCTCAATCACGAATATGGTCCGACTCTCCAACACCTCCACCCAAGAAGACGATCCGACCCCGAAGGAACAACAGAAAATTTTGAAGTTCACAACAAAATTAAGTCTTAATAATACAAAAAAAACCCTATAATTTCATAAAAAATAAGGTACAATGGATGGTGGCCAGTTCGCGTTCGGCAAAATACAACGTAAAATGAAAGTTAAAGTAAGGGGGGATCCTCCCCAGAAACTGATCGAGCATCGACCCCTCCTACGATCCCAGGAATAGATTTGACGTCTGATCCTGACTCCGAAGGAATCTTGGTGGGGGTCGTAGGCGAAACCCCCGGTGAGGGCTGACGAACGCATTCATTACTTACATCTTCAAAGTCCCCGTGAGTAGGACTGACACCATCTCCTAGATCAGAGGGAATCGTGTAAGGAGTCGCGGGAGAAGTGACAAACTCCGGGTGGCCGAGGCTAAAATGAGGGTATTCCCGTCAGACGCGCTCAACGGCTTGTTTGAAACCACGTTCCTCGCCATCGAAAATATCATCCACAACTCCCACTAACTCTGAATGGGCTTTGGCCAATTCGCGCTCCAGTGCATCTTTCTTGTCCTACAGCGCCCTGTGGTCAGATTGTTCTTCACCCATGCCATCCTCTGATCTCGCCGGCCTCTTCTCCATTTTCTTCACTTTCTTTTCCAAGGCCTCTATGTGCTCGTGCTCCTCCTGACATCTTTTTTTATACCATTCCGCCTTCTGCTCCATGAGGTCGAGAAAGCACTTATATTGTCTCTTCATCGCGGTACCGTAGAGAGAGGCTTACAGGGTAAACCCAAAAAGTTAGCGAGGAATGATCACACTTACAAAGCAATACACTTGAACACTTACCGGTACGACCCCTTGAGAAAAATGAAGGAAACATGAGTTTTTGTTCTCTTGAGAGAGCCTCCCAGTCCCTCGGATGAGCAAGATTCTCCATTGCATTCTGAGCCATTTCTAACTCCATGACGGGGTCAAACTCCCTCGCCGACCCGTCCGGTCCGGAGAGTCCTACAGCATCATCGCTGGCCCTCAACAACCTCTTGCCCTGTCACCTGCTCGGAGCCTCTTCCGAGCCGCAAACCTCTGAAGCCTTGGGTTTTTTTGGCAAGTGCTCCAAGGCGGGTATCTCGATCATCTTTTTACCCTTGCAATCAACTATCAATGCCTCTCGAGGCTCCAACGCTAGGGCAACTGTCACACCAGCACCTGCTGAGAAAATTAGATATTAGATAAGGCAATATACCAGTACAATAAGACAAAAGCAAAAGAACTTACGCAAGCTACAAAAACTTAGACCGGCGTTGACCAATCTCTCTTCCGACATTTATGGCTAGTTGACACTAGCGCCCTTCTTGAAGAGTCTCTGCAACTCGGCACTCTCCTCCAAGTTTAGGTCATGGGACATCGGGGCATCCTTCTTCGGCGGACCCTCGTACGACTATTTGGTGGGGATATCCCACAGTTCAGTACCTCAGATGATAAAATATTTATTCTTCCAACCCTTGATGGAATCTAGATGACCATGCACCACTTGGTATCCCCGACGTGGCGAGATATACCAGCGATAGGGGTGAGTGGGCAGCGCTCTAAAGCCCAAACAGGCCTGAAAATATCTGAGGCAGAGAGCAACCCCTCTATCGCGACAAACCATGATGAAGCTCGTCAATTGCTTCCAAGAGTTCGGCGCATACTGCACGGGGCTCAGACCCGCCCAGTTCAACACCTACTTTACAAAAGGATGGAGAGAAAGACGCAGGCCGAGTGGAACATGTCTACGTTCACTATACAAAGCGGCCCCGATATATTGGCATTTTGACGAAGGCCGGAGTGCGGAAGCATCAACTCGAATTGGGGAGGAATATGATAAACTACTCGAAGCAACCCAAGTTCATTAGCGGCCAAGACGCTCTTCGCCTTATCCACATCTGCTATCGACCTATTCGATGAAGGTAGAACACTGAAGTCGGGCTCATCCTTCAGATCTTCAGGATATCTTCGGATATACTCCATACGCTGGAGCGCTTGGTCAAAGGGGAGTTGAATCCCCACCAACCATGACGATCTTGGTCTAAAGGGAGCCACAACCGATAGGATCTCGACTTCTGGAACCACCTCTTCGAGATCACCTATATTGGTCTCAGGAAACATCGACCGATCTTCACCCCCCTGATCACCTCCCCCCTCTGACGCGTGGGGCGATTCTCGATTTTCCTTCACTAACCTAATCCCAGCCTCACCGGTCCTAGTCTCCTTCTTGACTCAGTCATAACCCTCTCCCTCAGAGCAGGAGATTCCTTCGATATCCACGTCCGGCTCTGGCGAGATCTCAGGTGTTGACCCCGAATTCAGAGGTTCGCTTCTCCATGAAGAGAGCCGACTTGATGAACTCACGGACTACCCACTTCGCGAAGAGATACACCCTCTGATCCACTGCCATCACCAGAAGAGGATGAGCTACCAATTTCTACGGTCAACATATTCAGAAGCACAATCGTGAATAGAGAATCCCAGATGTAAAGAAGGTAATCCCTCTTAATGGGGAGGGGGGGGGGTTGAATTCATAGAAGTTAGTTGCTTCCGGAACCATCGGCACGTGTCGTCCCCTCGAATTCGGTGAGCGACTGCCCATAGAATGATCAGTATCATGTGTCGATTCCTCAAGATCAATGAAATCTGACAAAAGGCCACGTGGGCAAAAAATTTAATGCCTCCCGTCCCATCTAACCAGCACAGGACTTCGACTGGAAGTAATTGACACCATGGTTCGAGCCTCGGTCGTACCTTGGGAACGGCACCCCGATCTCGAGCTTTTCGCAATTCTCACCGTCCATAAAGTTCACCTCGGACCCATATATACCTCGAAAGGACATGTTGATTCAAAATTTTGGCAATCCGATGTGGCCGTCACACCAACATTTTCCCCACGGGTTATCCACTCCTCGAAAGCGACAAACTGCTCACTCCTGGGAGTGGGGGGCTCCTGCTTTGGGTAAAAATCGTGGTTGATCTCCGCCGAACGATTCTAGCACGAATCGCAAAGCAACATACTGGGCTTCATGTCAAACTTCTCTACTGGTCCAGGACAAATAGCTTCACGTGCCTTCTGCAAGCCCTCTCGCGCATTCAGATGGGCCACCCGCCGTGCGCATCAGGCGCTCCGTCGATTACGCGTAACCACATCTTTACAATCAAGGATCTGATCAATTCCATATTCGGGATCAAGGGAATTTCAGTACTGCCCGGAGAACCCCCCCCCCCCCTCCCTTCTCTCTCTCTTTAAATGCAACATCCATTGTACTATTACAAGGTGATCACTCTTTTGACTACAGAACTCCTTTCACTAAATTGCTATTTTCTGACCTAAGTATCGGAGGGTCTGTCGCTGGGAATACTTCTAGAGTTTTAGACTTCTTTTTGCAGGTTAGCGATCGAGCTTTCCTTCAACCATTCCATTCTACATCCCTTCGGATCCAAAGCTCGACACCGGGATCACTATTGTTTTCCTGAATATAAGTACTCACATTATATGTTGCCCCCACACGCCAAAAATTAACTACAACAAAGTGTATTCTTATATTGTTTTTTCTCGCAGTTTTTTTGATGAAAGCTAATTATGCAAGTTAGAATGCGAGTTTCTCGCAGTTAAAAGCTAAGGGTAACGCTACACCTACAACTTTTCTTACAACTTTTTCTTTTACAACCTTAGGTGGTACAATCTCATTGGAATGTATTGTAGAGTAGGTTGTAATGAGTTGTACACATCTCCAATGAGATTGTGCCATATAAGGTTGTAAGGTTGTAAAGGTTGTAGGTGTAGCATTACCCTAAAAGCTAATTATGCGAGTTAGAATGCATGGACGCTAGCATATGCATCATCCAAGAATTCAGTTACTAGACGTGAAAAGTTTACTATTCACATCATCTCAAAATACAACGGTCGTTGTTTTCGCCGCAACACGATTTTACGGTATGACAACCACATTGATTTATATTCTGAACAACCGTATTATTCGACAATAAACAGTCTGTTCGTTGCTTTGTGAGTTGCATACCATTCCTCCAATAATAAATTTCAACGACAACAATTCTTTTGTTTTGACTATTTAGTAGTTGGCATAAGTTCAGAGTTATAATAATAAATATTATAGGAAAATAATTAATATTGAAGATGAGCATATGTGCTAAGGTATGCAAGAACTAAAATTGACACTATACCACATTTGTCACGGTACGGCAATATGAAGGAGTACTCAGTACATAGTCGAATGAACTATGGAAGAACACGGTATAGTTGCCTACGGGACATGTTTATGGCGATATTATATTACAAAATGGCCTCATGTAAAACATAAATATTGTATAATAACTGAGGCCCTTAACAATGACAGAATAGACCGAAATTGGCTAACCTGTCTAGATTAGTTCAATCGATGCAACCATATTCGCAAAATTCCAACCTTAGGCCTAATTGAAAAACCGAGTCAAATCTTGAAAATTCGAGGAAAGTCTAATGTATATCTTTTAACTATTCTTTATACCAACTGTTTAGAAGGAATCCTTCTCAAACTCGACTTCCAAAAAGCGTATGACAACGTTCACTGGGACTTTCTCTTTGATATCTTGCATCACCGTGGTTTCGGTCCAAAATGGATTGGATGGATTAAATCCAGCCTCAAAGCTGGTACTTCTTCTATTCTTATCAATGGCTCGGAGGGTCACAAATTTAAAACCAAACGTGGATTACGTCAAGGAGACCCCCTTTCTTCCCTGCTCTTCTCCCTGGTTGCGGACGTTTTCAGTAAACTGCTCCGCAACGCCCGTGAAGCACACGTCATTGAGGGATTAGGGCGCTACCGTCATTTTGACGGTATTCTCAACTTGCAATATGTGGACGATACCATTATTTTCGCCAAACCTGATCAGGCTTCCCTGCGCAATCTTAAACTTTTACTGTACTGTTTTGAACAGGCTTCTGGCCTAGCCATTAACTTCAACAAATCTTCTGTGTATTGGCTCGGCGGTGATGACTCTCGTCATACCCAGATCTCCCAATTTTTTAATTGCCCTATCGCAACCTTCCCCATTTCTTATCTTGGTATTCCTCTGAGATGGGGTCAGCTCCACAGATCTGACTGGGTCCCTATCATCGACAAAATTGAATCCAGACTTAATGTCTGGACCGGTAAGATTCTCTCTCGAGGTGGCAGGTTAATACTTCTTAACTCTGTTCTCTCGGCCATGCCACTCTACATGATGTCCTTCTATTACCTCCCATCCTGGGTTATAAAGAGGATTGACCAAATTCGTAGCAATTTTTTTTGGACTGGTAAGGCCCTTTATAAGCAGGGATCCCACCTGTGCAATTGGAACAGCATCTGTTCGTCCAAAGCGCACGGGGGGCTGGGGGTTCTGAACCTCCGGGATCATAATATTGCTCTATTAGGTAAATGGCTGTGGAGATTCCATAAATCTCCTCATTTATCTTGGGTCCAATGTATCAAAGAGTATTACTTTGACTCCTCCCCTTGGTGGAGCTTCAGTTCCCCTATCCATCGTCGGGCCTCTCCTTTTTGGAAGGGAGTCTGGAAGGCCTCCAAGGCCTTCCAGTCCGGCATTTATAGGCTCTGTACTGATGGATCAAGAACCAAATTCTGGACCGACCTGTGGTTTGGCAATACCTCCATTGCCTCAGCCTACCCCTCTTTGTTCAGGCTCGCTGCAAATCCAGATGCCTCAATTGGCGATTCGTTTTCAAGGATCGACTCCACGAGATCTTGGAGTATCCCTTTTATTATCCAGTTACCTCCCTCTCTATCTTCGGAATTTCATCAACTCATTGCTTCTCTCAATCTCTTTCAGTGGCATCATTCGGAAGACATAGCTTGGCATTGGAATGCATCAGGGTCTTTCACGGTTAAATCCTTTTATAATTTCCTCAATTTCCGTGGCGTCGTCTCTCCCGCTGCTAATTTCATCTGGGAATCCTGTGCTCCGCTCAAGGTTAAAATTAACACTTGGTTAGCCATCCACAATAAGCTTCTCACTGTTCAGGTGCTGAACAACAGAAACCTAGCGTGGGGGCAACGCTGTCCTTTCTGTTCAGAAGCCTCCGAAGATGTTAATCATCTTTTTGTTAACTGCTCTTCCATTCGTCCCCTCTGGAAAATTGCTTCTCTAGCTTGGGGAAACCCAACTATTCCTTCTGATCTTCAAGCCTGTTGGTGCTCCCCCTCCAATCTACCTAAATATAGCAAGGGATGGTATCTCTCGGTTCATATTATTATTTGGGTAGTCTGGAGAGAGAGGAACCGCAGAATTTTCTCTCACAAAATAGCATCGATCTCCTCTTTAACAGATGACTTATTATATTATTTCAACCTATTGACTTCGCAGCTTAAAGATGATAAGCGGAAGTTGTTTTTCTATAAACGTTTAGAGGAATCTCGATCAGTCCTCACCATTCTTAACGCTCTCTAATGAAGGCAGTTCATATTCTCGGCTATGCGTTTGTTTTGATTGCTCTTAGCTTTTGTCTGTATCTATATCTTTGCTGATCAGATTTTTTATGTGGTTGTTGCATTTTTGATTTACTGTTCACTTTACTCATTCTGAATTCTCTAATGTTTGGGATTGGTTTACAGGATTGAAGCATCAATCAATGTGCTCTCTTTTGCGTTTCTCTTTTGTTCTTCGAATCTGGTGTGTTGTTTTTGAGCCGATGGTTTCTCAGTATGATGGCTTGGCTTTGGTGATGGTCGGGGTTTCAATCTGCACTGTCTCTCTGTTGGCGGGCGACTGATTCGTTTTGTTCAGTTGTTTTGTGGTTTTTTGTGTAATCTCAAGTTAGGTGGGTGAGCGCATGTTTATTAGCTTTTGGCGTTCTAGCTCCTGGACTTAGATTACTTTTTTTGCTTTTGTTCCCGACGGAGCCGCTTTCATCTGTATTAATTTAGACCATCTAAATGTGGTAGGGCTGTGATCTCTCTTGCTTTCTGTTGTTTAGTTCTGTTTGTTTGGTGATGATGTTGGTCTTTTAGTTTACTGTGAGTTTTGAGCTTTGTATCTCGGCTGGCATCGCTGATTCTACTCTGCCCATCGGGGCAGAGGTGGTTTTGGCCGTTATTGCTGTTGGGGCAGATGTGGCTTTTTAGCAGTTTGCATGTTTCGTTCTCCGCTACTATTAACTGTGTAGTATCATATATTGTTTTCTGCCCTAAGCCTATGTTAAGTCCTACTCAAGATCATCTGGGTTGCGGCTCCCTGTGTGTTTGGTCGTTCTGGCTTCAGACGAGGAGTCCCCGCGGTGCTGAACGAGGTTTACGTCGTCCACCACTCGTTCGCCGTCTTCGTTACTAGGCTCGGTCTTCCACCGTGATCATCCCATCCCCCTCCCTCGCTGATGATGAGTCCAGCGCGCTCATGTTTGTTCGAGAGTTTGACTCCCGGCCGATCCAGCTTCTTGCCAGTTATCTTTGTTATTTGTTCTAGTGTTTTCTAGTCTGTAGGTTTATTTCTGCGCACTTATCTTAGTAGTTTCCCGAGCCTCTTTGTTCGGGGCACCTGTTTTACCTCTTGTAAAACTGATCAATCCCACTTTTGTACAGCTATTATCGCTTATTAATATATTTTTTGATCGGGCTGGAGTCGTATGACTCTATCCGTTACATCAAAAAAAAACTATTCTTTATACCATCCTCAGTCTGTCGTACAATCGCACTAGATAACAAAGAAAGTGACTCGTGAAGAGGGCAAAAATGAGTGTATGTTAGAAAATATTACCCCCCATTGAATAGAAAATTTTTAAAACAAAATTTTGTATACAACCCTGTTTTAGAAATTATAAACTATAATCTCCCTTAGCCTTGTAAAAATTGGATACTTCACAAAAAAAAAAAAAGGAAACTAAGATTAAATAATATTTCAAAATTTAAAATAAGACACGCTGAAAAAAAATGATAGAAAATTAGCATATAACTGATAAAAAAAAAACAGAATACTTATTATTAACTAGTAGAGTAACCAAAAACTTACCTAAGGAAGTATAAAATGATATAACATACAAAGTATTACGAAGAAGCAAGTTGGTATTACCAGCACCTATTATCACAAAAAAAAATGTAAATTATAAGAATTATGTATAGATAAGATTATAGAAATAGAACTATCAAAATACTTAGAATTTTATATGATAAACTTTCAAGAGTTAGAAGATGATTCCAATGGTCCAGAATTTTTAGGGAAAAAGATTTAAAAACCATAAATAAGAACATAAAAGAACTATGTAAATATATAATGGATAACATTGAAGAAGAATTAAGCATAACAAAGAAGGTATGAGGAAGTTAGAAGCCATAACAAAACTTAATATAACTATTTTAGAAATAGAAGATTTAATGACAAATCCAAATTCAGAGAAAGTAGAGGAAGCTTTGAGAATTCTAGACATATCAAATGAAGAAGTAAAAATGGATCTAGAAGAAGACAATATTTTGACAAAACCTACAGAAAATTCAATTAATACATACGAATTCTTAAGACCACTACTTGAAAAAAATTCTTATCACCTACCATGGAAATGACAAGGTACAAAAAATAGTAAGATAGGAAAAGAAAAAAAAAACCCAAAATATGAACCTGCAGAACACTATAAAATGAATAGCAGAAAATAGGGAATTTCTAGTTCTTGACTGCGTAAAAGATATAGATAGAACAATAGAAGAATAGGTAAAAGCTTCACTAATAGTAGGATTTAGGCAAAACCTATCAGAAAATACAATTGAGAAATTTATAGAAACAACCTTTATAGGAGTATTAGCAAAATGGTGGAACGGACTAAAGGAAGAAGAAAGTAATACTATCAGAAAATCAAGACCAATTAATGATAAATGAGTACAAGAACCCTCAGGACAACGAACCTTAGGACTAAAAGAATAATTACAAATTACGTCACATCAATAAGAACAGAATTCAGTGTTTACGAAAAAAGAGAAAAACACACTATATGTAAAAAGAACCAAGCAAGATGGAGATTAAACAACTTAGAAATATGCAACATGTGTTATTTTGACAACTATGCTTGTGAATTCTAATAATATTTTCAAGACAGTTATTATACAAAAGAAGAAAAGAGTTCAATCTTGGACTCATTTTCCCTAAAACTACCTGACCCATGAAGTATAAAAACATATAGTACATACGTAAATGAGAAAGTAAAATCAGAAGTAGATACTTTAGGGTATAGGATACAATTTGTAAAAGATTATAGGGATAAAGTGTGCCAAGAAGCTAGAGCAACTATAAAATACTATAGAACATTTAAACAAAGAATTTGTTGTGAAGAAATAAAACCAAATCGTTAGAAATGTGATAATAATAATAATTATATAAATAGACGTAAAAAAATTCCAAAAAATATAAAAAAAAATATAAAAAAACTTTTAATAGAAAAAAAAAACCCTATTGTCACGCCCCGCTTCCCAAAAAGAGAATACGGAATACAGATACCTGACTAAGTCCAGCGAATAATTTTCATCATCCATAAGCTGTCAGGATCTTCACAACATTTCGCAAGAATAATCAGAGTAGGAAGCAAGAGAAGTCAACCACGCATGCATAAACGAATCAATATACCAACAGAATTTACTTGAAACAAAGCTTAATAAATTTCAAATAAATCAGATCTGAACAAGTCAATAATTCTGGATCACATTGCCCAATACAAAATAATCCAAGTAACAGACATAATTATTCAAATAAGCAAATGAAAATAATAATAGCAAAAACTCCAGCATGTAAAATCTCAGATCACCTACTCAATCGGGCAGCTGATCTCCATGATCTGCAATTTAGCAAATTATAGGAAGAGGAAAAAGAAAAAAAATGTCCGTCAATGCAAGTTATGTGCCGCTTGTAGAACAGGCACAAGTACAGGAAAATAATAAACAAATATAGAGTAATAGCGGAAATAAACATAGCATGGAATAGATATGACAGAACAAAACAGAATGTCTAACATGAATCAGAAAACAGAATCAAGTAACATGGTATGCTAACAGGTACAGGTGATATGTAACAGATATCGTATACAGACAGATATACAGGTAACAGATGTCAGATAACATATATAGGTAAGCAGGTAACAGATGTCAGATAACAGGTACAGGTGACAGATAACAGATATCATGTTATTACATGTCTTGTATTTATTTCTATCTAGGTAGCACTTCATGCCTCCCAGGTTTTTACCACATGGTTGCTACATTCAAATAAATTATGTTTAGATTTCGTAGTGGACTTTATAGGACCGTATACTCAGGTATCAGACAGACAGATAGCAGATACAGACAGACAGATAGAACCTACGAGTTCTCTTATGAGTACATCTTCCTATAGGTAAGAATGTAGTCAGATAATCAGAAAACAGAATCGTGTATCATGTAGTCATGAACACATAACATTTAACAGACAATCATGTGAGAAACATGGGCCCCCTTCCAAGTATACATTTCTATATTATCCACTACTAGATCTTTCCTTTAACCCCGGCTTGGTTATTTGTTATTATTATTAGACAGGCATGTATGTGTCACAAACAGGGCAAGAATAACATGGCATAAACAAGTAACAGGTTCAGATTAAAAGATAAACATGTATAGGTGAAAGATAACACATAAAAGGGTGGAACAACGAAAATTTTAGTTCACAACAGCAAGACAGTACTGCACTAAATCTGGAATTTCCGTTGCTACAAATGTGCAAAACTGGATCCGTCAGAAAATCTGAAAAATAGACTATCGACTGAATCCAGCAAATATATATAAGGCATATGGTATTTCACAACAACAGGACTCAAAATAAGTTTGTATCCAGAAAACATGTTCAGCCAGAAATCAGAAGTTTGTATTCATAAATATGAAAACAACATAAAAACTTACTGATTAAATCCAAGAAAAATCTGGGGTATTCCCTAGTATGTTTAGTATCATAAAATAAAGTTTCATAATTTTCCAATATAGATAGAATAGTTAAGTAAAATCAGAAAGCAGCAAGATACAGCAATTTTGTAAATATGAAATCATAAACACTGCAGTACTAAAATAGCAATATCTTACAAAATATAAATCGAAATCCAGATTTTTCAAAATTTTGATAAAATAGATATAGTAGGATACAATTCATATTCACAAAGTTTTTATAAACAACAAATAGAATCAGGTCGAAATTAGGTTTCTTTACTGAACAATATGAAAATTCTGCATGTATAGTAGTTGTTTGCAAGTATAGAATAGATTATATAAGTTATCAATTAAATTCAAAAAAATTAGGGGTTAATTACAATCAAGTCTAGTTGTAATCAGCAAAATATTGGATCAAAATATTATCTTTAACATCATTATAAAAATAATTAATTCTCCAGAATTCATATAAAATAGAATCTGGAATTTTAAACACATCTGTAGTAAAATAGCAATAACTTGTAACTCATAAATCGAAACTGAGATCTGTCAGAAAATCTGGAAAGTAGACAGAATTCTCTATAATTCATGTTCACAAATAATTTTCATTTACTGACCTTAATATGGTCTAAAATACCGATAAAAAACAGGGTAACAGCAAAAACTGAAATCTTCTTCAAGTATAAACTCAACTAGGTCAAATGTAACACATCCAAATCATAACAAAGTGTGAAGTATGGTGTATTAGATGTCCAAACAACATGGTATAGGGGGTTTAATAGATCCACAACAGAATATACTACCAGTAACACGTCAAGTATGCAAAATTCATACAACAACTAATGGAATACAACCAACATACATATATGCAACAAAAATCAATTAGATCAAAGTCAAATTTCATGTCGTGTGTATAATGAGACAACTACTGACGGATCAACAAATAGAGACAAAATATGACAGGGGTTGTGCACAAGAATTGTCTCTAGCACACAACTACACTACATGCGGTATTTAGCACTTGTATTATACAACAAAAAGAATACAAGTTACTTGCTTTATAGTCGACGATAAATATGGTGCAAAGAGCAAGAATAACGGGAATGGATTTCCGGGCAACGAACTCAACGAACAACGAGCGAAACACACAAACCACGAACAACACACACGAGATCTAACAAACGCACACAAGAGAGGCAGCAGAGGGACTAGATGAGAAGACGACGGCAGCCAAGGGAATAGCCAACGGAGATAGGCGGCGACACAGCGGTGCTGGCTGGCGTCGCTGCTGGCTGGCACTACTGCAGTCGTCGGAGAGGAGCACAGCGCAGTCGCAGCGTCGGTGCTGCGTCGGACAGGGAGCAGGGACAGGGCGACACTACTGAGGTGGTGGAGCGGTCGGAGGGCACAGGGGACAGGTCGGGAGAGAGCAGGGGGATAATGGTTTAGAGCGACTAGGGTTTTAGGGGATGAACAGGTAGTATATAGGGGGGGGTATATATTGTTGATTCTTAGTTTTGATGACTACAACACAATACAAAGTTTGTCTATCACATATCTCTTACAGAGTGTATCAAAGTCAATACCATGATGAAATACACAAAGTCAACACAATCTGATGAAGCTTTCAAGTGTAATTGATGAAGCTTCAAGACATCTAGAAAAATACACAAGCTCAAGACAAAGGTTCAAGCTCAAGACAAAGACTCAAGTTCAAGACAAGATTCAAAGTGCTTCAATTGTATTAAACAAAGTGTCTTGTAATATTGTATTTTTAATTCTTTGAGTCTTAGAAACTTGTAAAAGCCTTGTCCCACACACACTCACACATACTTTGAATAATCTGAGTGTTTTACAAAATCAAATTGTCAAAACAAGCTTGAATAAGTTCAGCTGTATGAGTACCAGTCGACCACTCCTTGGAACCATTCGATTGTCATAGTACGAAACTATCTGAACTCATACAAGCTCTGGCCAGTCGACTTATTATGGCAACCCAGTCGACTGTTCAAGCCGTTTCAACAGCTTTCTGATTTTAAAACTTGTCTTTTCAAATCTAAATCCTTTTTACTGCCGTTGTATGGCAGTTAGGATTTTTTCTCTCAACGTCCAAACGTTTCTAACTCTATAAAAGAGTATAGAAGTCATTTGGCAAAGGTTCCCAACATTTTCCAAGCATTCTTTAAACTCTCAAGTCTTTTGTTTTCAACAAGAACACGTCTTTCAAAAGCATACAAACACTATGTCTTGGTTCTCTGAATTTCAGTCTAGCATAATATTGATTTTGTTTTAGACTGAATTCAGAAGTTGACCTAATAGTCACTATACAAAAGCAGTATCACATACAAGGCTATAGGTTGTTGTAAACTCAATTTTTGTTATTGTTTTCACTCTCGGGTTGTGAGAGTGGTCATCTCGGTTGGAGAGTAGGACTCTTGGTTGTAGAGTCGGTTTCACTTTAGGGTGTAGAGTGGATTTACTTTCTCTAGTGGTAAGAGAGGTCTACAGATTTGACATTGTTGTTGTCAAAGGCCGTAGAGTATTCTTGTAGTTTTTCAAGAATAGTGGAAAATCTCAAGTGGGTTGCTTGGGGACTGGATGTAGGTCGGGAGGACCGAACCAGGATACATTGTTGTGTTTGGCTGTGATTGACTCTCTGTGGTTGTATTCTTTTAACTTGCAATTTCAATTTCTCTGAATTTTATTTCAAAAACTTGTCTGGTAAGTCGACCGGTTTTCCGCTATAAGTCGACTGATTAGACTTGTAACTCTTCAGTAAAATACTCTCCCTATCTGACGCAACAGTCGACTGTATATCTTTTTCAGTCAACTTAACAGTACGAAAAGTTCAAGTTGTTAATTTTTTTTATACAACACTATTCACCCCCCCTCTAGTATTATTTTCCCTGCCTACAAGATCCAACACTTGGTATTAGAGCCTAGTTGAGTGCAACGACATTTACTTCAAATGCAAGCTAATACCATGAAGGCCAATCCAGACAAAGGCCACCCCTATTCGATGGAACAGATTATAACTATTGGAAGTGTAGAATGAAGATCTACCTTCATTCTATCAAATATGAGATTTGGAACATGACTGAGACAGAATTCACCGCTTCTACAATTCCTTATGCACAATTTAACGATGACATGAAGAGCAGCACAATGAACAATGCAAGGGTGATGAATGCTTTATTCTGTGCACTTACCAAAGAGGAGTTCAATTGTGTGTCAAATGCAACAACGGCTCATCAGATTTGGCACACACTCGAGGTAACTCATGAAGGTACTAATAAGGTTAAAGAATCTAAGATATCTGTTCTTATTCACAGGTTCGAGATGTTCCGTATGAAGGAGAACGAGAATGTGTCGGACATGACAACACGGTTCACAGACATTACAAACTCTCTTGTGGCCCTTGGAAAGACGTACTCGCAAGCAGAAATGGTGAGAAAAGTTCTTCGTGCCCTAACCCCCGAATGGGAAAAGAAGACCATTTCCATAGAAGAAGCCAACGATTTATCACAACTCTCTCTTGAGAATATTATGGGAAATCTTATGGCATATGAAGTACAACTAGAAGAACGCAAGAAGGATCTAGAACCTCAACAAGCAAAGAAGAAGACACTCGCTTTCAAGGCCATGTTGGATTCCGAAGATGAAGAAGAAATAGCCATGTTCACTAGAAAGTTCAAGAAATTTTTATGAAAAGGTAAATTTAATTCCAAGTTTAAAGATACTAATAAACTTCCCACTTGTTTCAAGTGTAACAAGACCGGTCATATGAAGAAGGATTGCCTATTAGAAAATGCGAAATCAAAAGGTAAGGCTCCCAACTTCAAGAAGGACAAGTACACAAATAACAAGTATATGAAGAAAAAGAAGGCATATCAAGTAACTTGGGATGATAGTGACTCTTCATCGGAAGAAGAGAATGAGGAGTCAAATGAAGTAGCGAACGTATGTGTTTCATGGCTACACAAAGTGATGTAAGTGAAAACTTTGATTCAAATAACTTATTAGATGCTTTCAATGAAGTTTTTCAAGAACATAAAAAGGAGAAAATTAGAGTTAAAAATTTAGAGAAAGTCAATCAAACACTTTCTCAAGAAAATCTTGACTTGAATGTTGAGGTCAAATATTTAAATTCTCGACTTTCAAATTTGGATGTAGATCTTGTATCTCTTAAGAAAAATTATGAAGAGATATCCAAGAATATATCTAAATTTAATAAAGGAAAGGAGAATTTAAATGAAGTTCTCCAAAATCAAGTTCAATCTAATAAAAGATTTGGACTTGGTTTTCAAAAGACTCATGAAAAACATCATTCTTCTAAGAATACTAGTAGTAATAAGACTGATTCTATTTCCAGTGTGAAGATTATATGAGTTTTTTGAGAAACAAAAAACTATTGTTTTTCATGAAAATATTAATTCTGTAGTTCGGACTAGTCGACTGAACCCTAATGTCAGTCGTCTGTCTAGAGATCTGGAGTCTTATTCAAAAAGATGAAAACCTCAGATAATTCGACCTATTTCACCTCCCAGTCGACTGACTTCTCATAACAGTCGACTGAAAGGTACAATAAAGTCAACTGCACAGACTAAAAATATTTGGGTTCTAGTCATCTGAGTTTAAACGATAGAATTACTCATATAAATTCTTATGTTCTTAATGTATGTAATTCTGTAAATTATATTCCTGCTTTTGGTGGTAAATCAAACTCACTTTGGGTTTGGTTTCCCAAAAACTAATCCCTTTCGGACCCAATGAAAAGGGTATCATATTCACAATGCTTATTTTATAGGTACCTAAAAAAGAACGTTGGATACTTGACAGCGGATGCTCCAAGCATATGATTGGTTATGCTAATCTTCTTTCTTCTATACAAGAGATAGATGGAGGAACAATCACATTCGGTGACAACAACAAAGGGAAGGTTATTGGAATAGCCATAGTCGGTAAGAACACTACCCCTACTATAGAAGAAGTATTTCTAGTTAGTGGACTAAAGCATAATCTGTTAAGTATTAGCCAACTTTGTGACAAGGGATATAAAATTGTTTTGAAAAAGATGCATGTTTAATATATGATTCATTTATGCAAATTGTTATTTTTTAAGGTTTTAGGAAAAACAATATTTATGAGTTATGCTTAAAAACAAATGAATTTTCTAATGGTTTTTTCTTAGTAGCTTCTAACAATAATTCTTGGCTTTGGCATAAGAGATTTGGCCATGTAAATATGAAAAATATTGCTAAATTATCTAAATACAATCTAGTTAAAGGGTTGCTAAGACTATCTTTTAAGAAAGATAAATTATGTGATGCATGTCAACTAGGAAAACAAGTCAAATCTATACTTTTAAGACAAAAGAAATGATTTCTACTAGTAGGCCTCTCGAATTAATCCATATAGATTTATTTGGTCCTACTAGAGTCGCTTCTTTAAATAAAAGTAGATATGTATTTGTTTTAGTAGATGATTTTTGAAGATTTACATGAGTTTTCTTTTTAAAACATAAATATGATGCCTTTGAAGAATTTGCAAATTTCTGCAAACGAATTCAAAATTAAAAATCTCTAACCATAGTCACTATTTGAAGTGATAATGGTGTAGAATTTGAGAATGAAACGTTTTCAGAATATTGCAACAAGAATGGTATAACACATTCATTTGCATTTCCTAGAGCTTCACCACAAAATAGAGTGGTCGAAAGAAAGAATAGGACATTACAAGAGTGTGCACGTGCTATGCTTGTTGAAAGCAATTTGCCTAAGTACTTCTGGGCTGAAGCTGTGTCTATAGCATGTTATGTTTTAAATAGAATATTGATTAGGCCTAAGCTTAAGAAAACTTGTTATGAATTATTTTATGAAAGAATTCCTAAATTATCATATTTTAAAGTATTTGGATGTAAGTGTTTCATATTGAACACTAAAGATAATTTAGATAAATTTGATGCTAGATCTAATAAAGGTATCTTCATTGGATACTCAAATAGGAGTAAGGCATATAGAATTTTTAATAAGTCAACTTTGACTATTCAAGAATCTATGCATGTTTCATTTGATGAATCCTTGCCTTCATCTACTGTTATTAAAGATGATAAAATTGAATCATCACCTTTAAATAACGTTATTAAATCACTAGAGCAAACTACCTTAGACAAGTCGACTGATAAGGATCTCAAGTCGACTGATGTGAATCAGTCGGCAGATGGACTTGTTAAGTCGACTGATCCTGTTGTGATGACTCAAACTTTACCAAAAGTGTTTGTTGACGTTAGAGATCATCCTTATGACTTAATAATTGGTGACATTTCACGTGGTATTCAAACAAGATCTCATGTTAACATGATTTCTTATACGGCTTTCTTGTCGGATTTTAAACCAAAGAATATACAAGAAGCTTGTGAGAATGAAATTTGAATGAATGCCATGCAAGATGAACTTAACTAATTGATAAGAAATGATGTATGAGATCTAGTTCCACGACCTCCTGATCATACTATAATTGGTACCAAATGGGTTAAGAATAAGTTAGATGAATCAGGACAAGTCATTAGGAACAAGGCTAGATTAGTTGCTCAAGGATATAATCAAGAAGAAGGAAGTGATTTTGATGAAAAATATGCTCCTGTTGCTAGACTAGAATCAATTAGAATCTTATTATCTTTTGCGTGTTTTATGAATTTTATACTTTTCCAAATGGATGTTAAAAGTGCTTTCTTGAATGGATTTATTAAGGAAGATATTTATGTTAAGTAACCACCCAGTTTCGAACATGAACAATTCCTAAACCACGTTTTTAAATTGAAAAAAGGCTTTATATGGTCTTAAATAAGCACCTCGTGCTTGGTATGATCGATTAAAAACTTTTCTCTTAGAAACTGGTTTTGAGATAGGTAAAGTAGATATTACCTTGTTTATTAGGAAAATATAGACAGATATTCTAATCATACAAATATATGTAGATGACATAATTTTTTGGATCTAGTAATAGTAATCTCTGTCAAGAGTTTGCTAATACCATGAAAAATGAATTTGAGATGAGTCACATGGGTGAACTCAATTGTTTTCTTGGACTACAAATAAAGCAGTCACAAAATGGCATATTTATTAATCAAGAAAAATATACTAAGGAATTACTCAAACGGTTTAGCATGGATAGCACTAGTAGTAAGACCACACCTATGGCTACTACTACTACACTTGACAAAGATGATTTAGGTAAAAGTGTCGATCAAAAACTCTATCAAGGTATGATTGGCTCACTCTTATATATAACTACTAGTAGACCAGATATTATGTTTAGTATATGTTTGTGTACTAGATATCAGTCGAATCCCAAAGAATCTCACTTAAAAGCTGTGAAACGTATTTTAATATACATTAAAGGCACGTCTGAATATGGTTTATTTTATCCGCGCATCGATAATTTTCAACTTTTGTCGTATAGTGACGCTAATTTTACTGGTAGTAAAACTGATCGTAAAAGTACTAGTGGAACTTGTCATTTTTTGGGACATTCAATAGTATCTTGGTGCAGTAAGAAGCAAAATTCAGTATCCCTATTTACTACAGAAGCTGAATATATTGCTGCAAGTTTGGCTTGTGCCCAAATTTTGTGGATGAAACAAACTTTATTGGATTATGGTATTTCATTTTCAAAACCTGCTATAATGTGTAATAATACCAGTGCTATTAATCTATCTAAAAATCTGGTTCAACACTCACGTACAAAACATGTTGATATTCGACATCATTTTCTACGTGATCATGTTTTAAAGGGAGATATAACTTTGGATTTTATTTCTACTGATAAACAAGTAGCAGATATATTTACCAAACCACTTAAGGAAGACACTTTTATCAACTTTAGAAAAGAACTAGGAATCTGTTTTCATGACATTTCTTGAAAATTTATTTTGTTTAAGTCGACTTAAAAGTCTTTTTCAATCGACTTATAAAGGGTTTTCGTTGTTCTTATTATTGCTGAATCTTGTGTTCTGGATAGTTGACTGTATAAGTAACCAGTCGACTGACAGAAGTTTTTACTTGATGTTTCTTTTGGTTTAATTTTCTCTCGACTAAGTCGACTGATATCAAAATCAGTCGACTGTCGCGACATCAGTTTGGTTTTTCTGATTCCGAATCGTCAATTAACTGAGGCATCATCTCTATTTCTTTTACTCTTTTCGAGCTCAACCCTTCGTTCAAACATACTTTTAATCTCAGCCGCACATCTCAAGTAAAAACCCTACTCTTCTCTTTCCCCTTTCACTTTTACTTTTTCCCCAAAATTTCCAGTCGGCTGCTCTAAAGAACTCTTGGTTGCTTCTCTTGAAGCTCTTGAAGATTTCAGCATTTACTACTTCTGGCGTTGATTTGATTTCGAGTCTCTTGAGTCCTTGTGCTCCTTTCTCTAGTTGTGGGTAACCAATTTTTTATCTCTCTCTTTTTCAAAAGTTTCCTAGACTTTCAACTATGCCTAAACCTAAGAGAGCTAGAGGTTCTAATATAGAAGATGGTCAATCTTCTCAGAATTACCTTCAATATTTAAGAAATTCCAATCTTGTTGAGAAATTTTTTCTCATATGTCAAATTGCAATATTTTCGGGTAGATTTGTGAATTTTTCCGATTTAGATAGGTTCCTCATTGCCCCATTGTTTGAACAATGTCGGTTATTTGAATTACTTTCCCTTGTTAATCAACCTTATTACTATCCACAACTTATCTATTTGTTTTATACAAATATGAATGTTTCCACCTCCGAGGATGGTAACAAAATATTTTTTACTAATACGGTAAAAAATATTCGTATGAGGTTAACTCCTGAAAAATTGGGAATTAGGTTGGGTATCCCATATAAAGGATTAGATTTGGGTGAAATTAAAATGGATAATCAATCTATTTTTTCAAAAATCTTTTTGCCTAATCGTGGTCCTCCAATGACCAACAAATCGATTACTCCTCTAGCCAAGCTTGTTGCCCGCATATTGTCGTATAACATTATTCCTAAAACGGGTAGCTACGACCAATTCTCTTTTGAATTACAACAAGCAGTGTATGCCATTTTCGGCAACATCCAAATAAATTGGAGTCGAGTCTTTTCAATCGTCTCCATAAGGCTCACACATCTTTCCTTTCTTTTGGTGCACTTCTTACTTATGTTTTCAATTTTTATGAAGTTGATCTTGATTCCGAGTTGAGTGTTGTTACTTACTATGAGTCTTTTGATCGTGCAAGTTTAGCTCGTATGAAGATCCTTAACTCTCCTCCTCGGTCTCCTCAAAGGAATGTACCTCCTATTCCTTTAGCCACGTCTGGTCGTCGGTCTTCTGCTTCTAGTTCTTCTTGTCCTAGAGCTGTCTTTGCTGATCCCGTGAGTCTTTATACTTCGGTAAATTATCTCATGGATCGTACCGATCTTATCCTCACTAGACAAGATAATCTTGAGGCTAGTCTTGCTAACCTTACTCACTTGTTCACTCAACAATTTCCACAACCTCCTCCTGTCTCCACGAGCGATGACAATGAAGAAGAAGAATAAACTTGATGTATTTTTTTATTATTTTCAACTATGTTTTATGTTTGGTATTTCTATCTTCTATTTTGTAATATGCCACAATGTACTTGATTTCTTATATATCATTGTGTTATAGTTATGCAATGTTGATTTTTATGATGTCTCCGTTCTCCTTATATTTTTTGTTGATGCCAAAGGGGGAGAAACATATGGTTTTGTACATATGGTTTTGTGTTGTGTTTTTGTGTTGTGTTTTGTGTTCGTTTTGTGTGCTTATTGTACATTATTTAGGGGGAGCTTATTTCACATTTGTATATTATTAAATTATGTGTGACATCTTGCTATGAATATTGTTATTATAAGTTATTGTGTTGTCATCATCAAAAAGGAGGGAGAATGTTGATTCTTGGTTTTGATGACTACAACACAATACAAAGTTTGTCTATCACATATCTCTTGCAGAGTGTATCAAAGTCAATACCATGGTGAAATACACAAAGGCAACACAATCTGATGAAGCTTTCAAGAGTAATTGATCAAGCTTCAATACATCTTGACAAAGACTCAAGCTTAAGACAAAGGCTCAAGCTCAAAACAAAGACTCAAGTTCAAGACAAGATTCGAAGTTCTTCAATTGTATCAAACAAAGTGTCTTATAATATTGTATTTTTAATTCTTGGAGTCTTAGAAATTTGTAAAAGCCTTGTCACACACACACTCACACATACTTTAAATAATCTGAGTGTTTTACAAAATCAAAATATCAAAACAAGCTTGAATAAGTTCAGATGTATGAGTACCGTCGACCACTCCTTGGAACTAGTCGATTGTCATAGTACGAAACTGACTGAACTCATACAAGCTCTGGCCAGTCGACTCATTATGACAACCCAGCCGACTGTTCAAGCTGTTTCAACAGTTTTTGGATTTTAAAACTGTTCTTTTCAAATTCAAATCCTTTTTACTGCCGTTGTATGGCAGTTAGGATTTTTTCTCTCAACGTCCAAACGTTTTTAACTCTATAAAAAGAGTATAGTAGTCATTTGGCAAAGGTTCCCAGCATTTTCCAAGCATTCTTTAAACTCTCAAGTCTTTTGTTTTCAACAAGAACAAGTCTTTCAAAAGCACACAAACTCTAAGTCATGGTTCTCTGAATTTTAGTCATTCATAACATTGATTTCGTTTTAAACTGAATTCAGAAGTTGACCTAATAGCCATTATACAAAAGCACTATCACATACAAGGCTATAGGTTGTTGTAAACTCAATTTTTGTTGTTGTTTTCACTCTCGGGTTGTGAGAGTGGTCCTCTTGGTTGGAGAGTAGGACTCTTGGTTGTAAAGTCGGTTTCACTTTAGGGTGTAGAATGGGTTTGCTTTCTCTAGTGGTGAGAGCGGTCTACGGATTTGACATTGTTGTTGTCAAAGGCCGTAGAGTATTCTTGTACTTTTTCAAGAATAGTGGAAAATCTCAATTAGTGAGTTGCTTGGGGACTGGATGTAGGTCAGGAGGACAGAACCAGGATACATCATTGTGTTTGGCTGTGATTGACTCTCTGTGGTTGTATTCTCTCAACTTGTAATTTCAGTTTCTCTGAATTTTATTTCAAAAACTTGTCTAGTAAGTCGACTGGTTTTCCGCTATAAGTCGACTGACCAACTTGTAACTCTTCAGTAAAATACTCTTCTTATTTGATGCAACAGTCGACTGTATATCTTTTTCAGTCGACTTAACAGTACGAAAAATTCAAGTTCTTAATTTTGTTTATACAACACTATTCACCCCCCCTCCAGTCTTATTTGCCTTGCCTATAGGATCCAACATATATATATGCAGATAGTTAGGGTTATGCATAACGGGTTGGGGATAACAAACGGGTATTGGGTTTGGGGTGTTATAGGGTAGAGAGTATTAGACAATATATATAGGTTATAGGGTTTATTAGATGTGATCCAACAAGAATTAGAATAGGATTTAAAATGACTGAATAAAATAGGACATAAACAATTATAAATGGGGATAAAAAATAATATCTCGCTAAAACAGAGATGAATCAATAGACGGACAATTGAATCAAGAAGATCAAATAAGAAGATGACAAAAACAAATTGATGAATATATAGAAAATGAAGATCCAATACACGGTCAAAAAAGAGATACAATGAGAATAAATACACAAAAAGAAAAATACACCAAAAAAGAAAAATACAACCAAAAATAGAGAAAAAGGGAAACAGGGGTTACACCTATAAAAGATACTTCAAAAGAATAAACAAAAATAAACAATATCCAAAAAAACCCAAAGAAATGTAATTGTTATATATGTGGAGAAGTAGGACATATATTACCAACCTGTCCTAAAGAATGAATATATATATATATAATATGTAGAATAAATTGAAGAAATGAATAACATAAACTACGAACCCATAGAATATGAAGAAGATTGGTCAGAAATAAGTGAAGATGAAGAAATAATCGTAATAAAATAAGATAGTGGAAATAGTGAGGATGAAATAGATTTGTCACACCTCGCTTCCCAAAATACGGGAATACAAGCGTGACGAAGACCTAGCGAATGATATTAACATCATCCATAAGTTGTAACAGTCTTAACTCAACAATATGGAAAAGAATAATCACAATCACACTGAAAAAGCATAATCACATAAACAAAGATACTAGGATAAATCATGCAATAGTCCAAGGTAATAACCAACAATTGGAAATAAACAACTTCGGGGAAACAAAGCACGGATTCAAAGTTCAAAAAAATAATAATGTAAATACGAAATAAACATGCAGGAAATAATTTATTGTAGGCAATGCTCCAGCTTCCATCCTAGAAGAATTGCTCACCAAGACCCGCAGTCAATTCTCCTTGTGCACCTGTAATTTGATCATCTAAAGTTAGGGGGGGGGATGTCCGTTAGAGCAAGTACGGACAATAAGTTCTAAAAAAAAGAATAAAGGAACATGGTACTCAAGGAATATGAAGCTAGAACAAAATCAAGAACAAATAATAATGATTGATGGAAAGTCTAGACTTAACAATGTAATTTTCAATAATAATAGTCGATAAACAATGTCGATGTCATTAGTCATGATCAAGTATGCAAGTGTCAACCTAGGTCTATTAGTATTTTTGTTATCTTAACTAATGCACGTAATACTGTGTCCCATACCACAGGTTCGGTGCATGCAATCATTGTTCGTTTAAACTATAGTGGTGGGATTTACAGAGTGTGTACTTGGCACAATATTCAAGAATCAATAATCAATAAACCATGTCAATAATTCACAATTCATAACAATAAACAATGAAAAGATAAGGGACCCTTCTCCGAGCACAGTTTCTGAGTTTATCCACTACTAAGTCAACCCTTATTACCCCAGCTTATTAAGATCTTATCATATCAATCATGATCATGCAATGTGTATGAGAGTATCAAGCGATGATAAGGATGCAAAAAAATGATGCGATGCATGATATATATTTGATTCTCATTCACCAGATGCATGGTTAACACATTTACATACAATATTACGAAAGCGCACATTCTGGACAGCAAGACCTTTCTGTGCAAAAGTGAACTTTTCTGCTACTATAGGAAAGTAAATTAGGTTCTGTCAGGGGTTCTAGAGACTAGACTCCCTGACAATTCCAACGCTTATGCACATCGTACATAAAAGCTACAGTGAGTGTGTCTATAGTCTACTAGTCGATTTAATACAGGTCTGCTATTTAGACAACAGTTCAGAGTGAAAACATTATATGTGTGACTCAATGTAAAAACTTAATTAAAAACCTTACGAAATTATAATATATTCTCTGGGGCTGTCTACTATCATGCTCGTAAATCTCAGACCTTAATTCTTAATTATCTTTCTATTTCTATTAGTTGAATATTATCACGTACCCAAAAGCAGTGAATCTGAAATCTAGACTGTGCAGTGATAAAACCTGGATATCTGGCAATCCGGGATTCGGATCACAAAACCGTTAGATGTTATAGCTTCTAGTTTCACAGAGCTACAACTTATATTTAGCAATTTTCAGTTTATTTTGATTATAGCTAGATCGATTACTCTATTCTTTATAGGTTAAAGGTTCTGGCCGCAGTCTAGAGTCAAATCTCTACATGTAAAATCAAGATTTAAATTAAATTAAAAAATCTATAAAATTTAGAAAGTGGACCCTAAGTATGTTTATTAATTTCCTGGAGGATTTCATGTCATTATTCTACTGTTAATACTGTGTTCCAATTAGAAGTTGTGTCGATGTTCCACTAAACAACAAATCGGGAAATACAAGGCTATCAGTGTCAAAAAATGTGATATCTAACAACTCACAGATCAGAATCTGGATCCGTAAAATATTCTGGAAACTATATTCATCAACCTACAATTTCTTTTTACATAGTTCTAGTTGATTTTTATATTAACATGGTCGAAATCTCAATAAAGCATAGAAAAGGCAGCAGGAAATGATGAAATGCAGTCATATGCATCGTCAGAATGAACAATCTACATGCTCCTATATCATGGAATGCACATTATATGCAACAATTTAAGATGAATTTCTACAGTACGCAAAGCAAAATTTATCATGTTACGATTCAAGTCTTAAATCACAATCGATCGTCATGCATTCAAATCACCATATTTCCTATATGCAAGTTTCTAGTCGAATTACTCATGTCGTGTGTGCATGTGACTATATATAAGCTTGGGTTTGAATCAAAGATATTGGCATGAAGTCAAGAATATCTTGGGTTAGTTCGTATAAACCCTCAATATACTCATCGTAAGGTACACAGTATAACGATATGATAACTGAAAGAGGAGCTACTTGCGGAGATCAAAAATCTTGAACTAGAATAACGAGTGAGTTCAAGTAGACTTTCCTTTGAATGACGATTATCGAGATGTAAAGAATAACGGGACAAGAATCCCGACGGCAATGATGACTCCGACACGAACGACAAAAGAGGCAACGCGGCAAACAACACAAGAGAGACAGTGGCAACAAACAGCAAGGGCGACAAAGCAACGACAGCGAGGTGGTTTCGGAGTTCGGCGCTGTGATGGACGACAGCAGCAAGAACAGCAACGAGGGCATCGACAGCGGTGGTGCGGCATGGTGGTGACTGTAGGGGGAGGAGGTCGATGGCTGGTTGCGAGGTTGAAGAGGGTGGGTGCTGGACAGTGGAGAGGGTTGACGAGGAGGAAGAGGGAGGTGGTGTAACGCCCCGAATTCCAAATAAAATCGAATTCGAGATTTCACAAGATCTTTACACTTCACTTCGTACAATTTTACAAGAAAATTAAAACTTTTTCAACAACATCAGAGTTCATTACAATTTTACTTACACAACGGAATAATAAAAGATTAAAACATTGGAAACACAATACAACTTTATCAAAGTAAGTCATCAATTGCATCATAACATCTTCATGACAAAATCCATTACCTGCATATCAAACTATGGGCAAACTACAAGAAATTTGCCATATACCAACGGACACCTATAGTGACGGATCACTAAAATCGTGGGTACAGACATTGTATACCTACAGACGTATAGTAAACTGTGGGTATAGGTATCCTATAGCTTTAGAGTTTTTAATCCGTAACTATAAGTTTTACTAATGGGATAAAACACTGTGGGTATATTCTATAATTTATTTTCCCCCCAAATCTCAAATACCCCCAATTTATACAGTTTCCCTCACGCTCACACCCATCTTTCTCTCCTCTCTATCTCTCACACCCGAATCCCTCTCTCCCCAAACCCTCTCTCCCTAAACCCAATCTCTAAATCCTCCTCCTCCCGAGTCGCGTCCCCCTCTTCCTGCTGCCGTCGCCCCATCTCCCTCATGAAGAAGACCAGATCTCTCCCGCATCCTCCTCTTCTTCCTTGGCATCGATCTCGACGAGCTCTCCCCTGCATCCGCCGCCTCCTCCTCCTCCACCGCTGGTGCCGGCATTGAGGTTCGCCGATTTTGAATATGTACATCTTTTATTCAGAATAATTAGGGTTTCGATTGGGGTAATTAGGGTTTCTTGATTTTAATTTAGAGGATTATCATAGCTCACGGTATTATCGAAAGCTTTTCTAATTTGGTTATATGAGTGTTGGAATTAAAAGAGGAAGAATAAATCCAAAGATGCTGGCATACCTGTTGAACCCAATGTTCAATAGCTCAATTTTGTTTGTTTATGGTGTAAAGGCCACATCCTGCTTAACTATTTGTGCTGATCTTATCATTTGTTTTTGTATTTTTAAGTTGCTTTCTTAGATCGGTTTGGTTACCATTATCAATAGCCAATGTGCAATCGCATGTATGTCCTACCAGAACCTTTGCATCTGCAAATTCTGAAAGAATTCAGCTGCCGAAGAAGTGAGATTTCATTAGGTCCCTCTTTCCTTTTATTTTAATTTTTTAATTTTATTGATTTTTTTGGGATGAACAAGGTGTAGACTGTAAAGTTATTTGGTGGTAAATGTTAAAATTTTGTGGTAAATCAATTTTATTTCATTCGTGATTGGTTGATGTGGTGATGCGGTATGTTTGAGTGTTGATAAACATCTCTATGATGGATAAGATGCCCAATTTTGAAAGAAAATAATTGGCTTTTATTGACTGTAGATGTTTGATGCATGGGCGAAGTCATAGGGGGTGGTGGCTCCCCAGGCTCTGGAAAATTCTATATGCTTGTACATTGAGGTTCAAAAAATGATGGGGATTTATCGTTATTGTCCAACATCCTCCTTTGTGTCAATAACATGCAATATAACACACTTTCTACCGGCATAAATCAATTTCCTATATGCATCTTTGCAGAATAGATTTATTTTTGGACAACCTATTTTATTGATATTCCCCTTGTGATTTATGAGTTCTTCTTATCATATGAAAATATATATGTAAACATTCCACATAGACATCCAATGCATCCTTAACTGTTTCATTATCATGCCCATTGTTATATTTTGTTGTTACCTTTTGTTTATATTATTCACATGAAAAGTTATTGTGGATGGAAGAGTAGCAATAAACAAAGCTGGTACACCTGTATCTGATAAATCAACTGTGGAAATGAAGGTGGAAATTCCAAAATATGTATGTAGGTGATGATTCTATTACGACTTACAGCTCTGACTTAACTCTGTACTTTCTGTAAGTATAATATTTTCCTCATTTTCTAGTTTGTGTTCCTTAATGCAGGTCAGGATACAAGTTAGAGGTTGATGTTACCGGAAAAGTTGCGCTTGATTCGGGGCTGTCGACAGGAGGATTTATTGATTGTTTACTTCAGCATGATGCATCTTTTGTCTATGGTGTTGACGTAGGATATGGACAGGTAAATTTTGTTACTTAGTTTTATTGTGGTTTGTTTTGTTTTTAACCTAATTTGTTTCTCTAATTAATGTGGTGCCCAGGTTTACCTCATTTTCCGAGCAAAACTGAAGAAGTTAACCCCATTTTCCACCTAGTCCAGAGTCACTGGAATGCCGTTTAATTTGTTCAACCTAGAGGAAATACCATTTGATTCTCTAGTATTTTCGTCGGTATATATATATATATATATATATATATATATATATATCACCAGTGGCGTAGCCAGGATTTTCTTCTAGGGGGCACGACACTTACTTTAAAACTGGTATGCTTGTGCCCAATTGACTTCAAACTACTTTGTGGACTCATTCTCCTTTCTTATGTGGAATTTAATGGGTGTTGCCCTCTAGAACAACTTCAGTTTGATGCAAAAAAGCCTTAAATGATTATATCAATAACATGTTCTGTTTATTTCGAAACTTCTCCAGCTGCGTGGTTCTGAAGCAAATACATTGTATGAGATGGACAGAGTTACACAGGTACATGCCAACATTTTCAGTAGATTTTATAGATTCTCATGTACAAACTCACTGAATCTTACCTACGATAACTTTCAGGAAGTGATTAACGCAATTTTCGAAGCTCAATCTCAAGGGCTTGGAGGAGGCAGGATTTCTCTGGGCCTTAATTTGCCAACTATATCCGAGATCATAAAGTCAAAACTCAGCTTACCGAACTTGGAATTACTGTGCAAAGTTTTAGTGGAGATCTCTTATATGAGCCATGGGAGGTATATGACGAGTATGGACTGGCATTTACAGACTTCGATTCATATTGGAAAAAAATAAGCTTGCCAGTCGAATTGACATTACTTCTCCCTCCCTTGAGGCTGGTGCCGTCCTCAGGTAAGACTGGCTTGTGGTAAACCTTTTAGCTCGATTTAGATGTTGATTATTGATCTAGATTACTTACTAATTGATAATTGCCACACTTTGTTGATTCTATTGGCCACACTTTGTTGAAGTATTGGATTACTTACTAATTGATAATTGCCAGTTAAAGCTAACTGTAAGTTTGCTTGTCTGTTGCAAGTAATCTATTTTTATTTGATATTGTGTACTTAACAAAAACCGATGATGCAGTCCTCTTCTCAACTAGTCTCTCCTCTGAGTACTACCTGGCAACGACCACATTTGGTAGGCATCACTCCCATTATTTGAATGTGATAATCAAAAAGAATATCGACTATTTGTTGATGACCAAAGTTAGATCTTTTTGCTTTGTTTTGTTTGTGCAGGGCTCTCAACAAGCGAGAAATGATTGAACTCGCTCAAAATGCAGCCGAGTTTGTGTTTGCCGACGATGAAGTGAAGAAGGCTGTAAAGGAGATTTGCATGATGCTAAAAGAAGATTACTGCAAAGAGAATCAAGATCTGGTTGCCGTAAAATAAGAAAATTGTTAGTGTCGTATCTCAAGTGAGAATTCAATTGAATGTAATCTTATAATGCCAATGAATATGTTGATCGTAGTTTAAAGTATTGATTCTCATGTCTGCACACATGAATTCGATTGTGTATCTGGTTATTAACTATTTTGTAATTTGACATGCTTGTAATACTTCATTAATTTTTAATATGATTGAAGTTTAGTTTTATCTAATTTTGTTTCATAAACACATTTATCTATTTTATTGTGTTTTTAGTTTATAATTGGATTAATATTATAAAAGAAAATATTAAATTATCATACGTATAATTAATAAAAAAAATTGTATAGAGCGATGGGTATATATTTAAATATTTGGATGTGAAAACCATCACTAAAACCTATAGCAATGGAGTTTCAACCGTGGGTATAGGAAAAGAAGTGGTGTCCTTAAAACCTATACCAACGGTTACGAAACCGTGGGTATAACACCAAGGTTTTATCGAACGGGTAAACAAACCGTCGCTATAGGCTATAGTGACGACATTTTGCCGTGGGTATAGCTAATTAAAAACGATGGAAAAATATGTCCGTTGGTATAGGTTTTACGGGCTATACCTATGGTTTTTCGCCTTTTACCCACGGATTTTTGCTGTCACTATATGTCAAATTCCTTGTAGTGGCACATCAATCACTTACAACAGACGAAAATATTATATTCAGCTATTCTCTTTATGCCGTACATATAACGATCTCATTACTTTAACAAATCAAAAAAAAAATTGAATGAACAATAAAGTGTTAAATCGTGACTACGCTAAATATGTAAGTGTATGCCATGCCTTAATGCCTAATGCACACATTTTATACTAGGATGACACTAATGCATACTTGTTCAGATTCTATGCATCCCATACTATGTAGGTTCGAGGGCAAGCACCTACGTACTCCACAATAAAGGGCTTGATCCCTCGTCATGAAAACTACCCAGTAATGAAGCAAGGTTTAAATCATTTCACGAATATGGATCCCAGCGACGGAGATCCACCGCCGACTATTATAACAGATCCCTCATCGTGCGAATCATCCCGTAAGTGCCCCTCTAACCCCGGTATACGTATATACAATGGAGTATGGCAAACTATCCGCCGACCACGCTAAGTTTCGGATTAAAGATAAAAGCTCATCTCCTACGGAGCTACCACAGTCACGGAGATCCACCGCTGACTGGGTCTATAGCCACATCGATCCACCGCCGCCTATATAGAAGCAACCCACTTACGTTTACCCAGGTTCACTACATCTTCACTTATGTGCCTAATTATTTTAGTTCAAGACATGAATAATTTCCAATCCTAGAATTAGTTTTTACCTCCTACCAGACTTAATCAACAAAAAATACGAGATAGCTCCATGGCCATATCTCAATTTATATCTCAACTCTTTTCAATTTAATAATGCCGGTACCCGAGGTCTCACTAACTCTAAATTATAATTTTTTCATGTGCAAGAAATCATGGGTACACATACCCTTCTATAAACATGTTTTAAACCTAGATTTGTTCATCTTTCAACTTATTCATGAAATATCAATATCTTATCCACAAAGCAATATTTTGCTTAGTCTTGTCACTATTCATAATCTTATTCATCCATTCATAATCTTTGCAAGCAATAATTTCTTTAAAGAACACAATTTCATCACATGAAATTTTATAACCAATCCAAGCTATTTCAAAGTCTCAATTCTCTTTAAACTATTTCTTAAACAAAATCAAAGTATAATTCTCTTTAAAAATCATTTCACAAAAAAAAATACTTTGTTTTTCTTCATTACAAAACTCCACACTCAAAATTTCATTTCTCTTTATATCTCAAAACATACAAGAAACATTCTTAATATTTTCTATTTCATTTCATATCCATAATTAGGTTTTAATTAAAATTCCCTTAAAAAAATCCAATTCACTAAATGAAGAAGGAAAACAAAAAAATAAAAGAGGGGGGCCTGGGTTTCGAACCCAGCAACTGCCGACCACGCACAGCAGCGCCCTAGGCCCGACCCACTAGCCATGAAGTCCATATGGACTCTATGTTTAATTTGTATGCCGAAATATACTTAAATCAAGTTTCAGTTTCGGTATTTTTTAAAAAGAAACAAAAGTGAATGTGACTATCAAGTTTCGAACATAGGATCTCCTTCAACAATGTTCTATATTGCACTGCCTAACCAGTAAGTCCCAGTGTAATTTCTGTTTAAGAGTTATATTAGTATGCTTTTGTTTATACTATTCTGAATTTAGTTCCTTCTAACAAAAACTCGTTTTCCCAATAATCCAATCCTTGAGGATACTGGAATAAACTTTTCTTTTGGATTGAGAATGAAATCTTAAAATAAAAATAAACATGTTCAAACTTAATTTTTTTTGGAATATATCTTCCTTTTCAAATAGATTTTTCTTTTCTTTACAAAATTTGCATTTTCTTCTCAAAACTCGAAAAATTAAGAAACATGTTCATTTAAAACTAGATTAAGTTCTCCATTATACTAGTTACATTTTTGTGATAAAAAAAAATCAAGCATGTCTCTTAATCGATCATGAATATCTCAAGGAAATTCTCTCATGCAAAAATTGTATTTTTTTTACATATGTCGACATGTTTCATGGCAATAATAAAAATTTATTTTTCTCTTTTCCTTTCCTTTCTTAATCATCATGTCTCTAAAGTATATGTCAAAATGTAACATTCTTCAACAAGTTCTCATAAAAGAAAAATCACACATTCGACAAACATAAAATTTGTAAACATTCTAACATGATTCATATGATTAACTCTTTAGTTGAACTCTTCTCTTTAATTAGCATGATAACAATTGTTCACTAAGTCTCAACAAGATCATTTGCATGTTATGCTAGCATGGATTTTATCTACATATTTCTCATTATACTACTCATTTAAACTATTTAGCATGCAATTTCTACTTTAGAAAGAAAGAAATCACCCACCTTAATTGAAGTTTGAACAATGAAAAGAAAGATGAGACACCACTTCTAGCTCCAAAGCAACTCCTAGCAAGACCTTCTCCTCCTAGCAAGACTTCTCTAAGTAAGAACTCCTCCAAAATAAGAACACTCTTCTCTCTTTCTTTTTCTTTCTCTTCTTTTGATTTTGTTTTTGGTGCAAAAGAGAAGTAGGAAATGAGGTTCTATTTATAAGGTAAAGTTAGGGTCTAATATGCATAAATCTCCACCTAATAACTCTCTCTTTTAATTCTCCCAACCCTTCATTTTCTTAATTCCTAAACTCCTAACTCTTCATGCTCCCAACCTTTCACAATCTCAACTCCCATAACCCCAACCTCTCCCCTTCCCCCTAGTCCAAACCCGGCCACACCTTTAAGTCCAAACCAGGTTACCATATGTGTGCACATGCACTCATACACATACAAATTAAATACAATTTTCTATAACTCTAAATGTGTACTAAAAGTTGTAACTTGTTATATATTAGTCCAAGCTCAACTTAAAATTAGGATTTTATTAATGGGCTTGTCCCATGGGCTTTTATTTTAATTACTAATTTAACTAATCTAGTGGGCTCTTCTTTTAATCAACTAATTAATTTGTCTATTGGGCTAGATTTCATTTTTGGGTCCATGGATTAAAGGAAAGCTAATTAAAATCTTGTGCATGCTAAAAATAGATAATGAGAGTAACAAAATGAGAATAAAAATTTGCACGTGCATTATACGCGCAGAAATAAAAAAAATGCATTTTTAATTTAAAATAAAATGTGGGGTGTACAGGTGGTTGCAGAGACTAGAGGGACGACGGGGGCTTGGGGTCACGAGGTTGAAGACGAGGGCAGCGTCGGGGTGAAGGTCGATGGTGCAGATAGCGACGGGCGCTAGCGGTGGTTGCAATGGGGCACGATCGGAGTTGGAGAACGGGTGAACGCTGTTGGGTCATGGGAAGGAAGAGAAGGTGAAGGGTTTTGGCTGATAGGGGATTAGAAAAATATAGGATTAATATTATATAATGTGATTAGGCTAAATAAGGGTTAGTTTAGGTGGTGAAAGGGAAAGATTGGCTGGTTAATAGGGATTAGGGGAGATAGTGGGAGAGGATAATAGAGATTGAGAAGGATTGGGGAGATAGTGGGAAATTGACGTGAGGGAATCAGTCAGGATCCCAGAAGAAAAATCAGGAGATTAGTTAAGGTGAAGTTGGGCTGGGCTTGGAATAATGTAGATGGATAATAAGGCATGAATAAGATGGGCTTTGAGTAGAATTGGGCTAACAAAAATGAATGTTAATAATATTGCAAGAATAATAAATTGCAACAAAGGCTTACAACAAGCCCAAAACTCAAAATAAATTAAAAATAGAAAAGAATGATACAAAAATACAAGAAGAATCCGTACAACCGGAAACAGGGGTTACAAGATTAATACGAAATAAATGTGATAACAAAAATAACAAAAATAGGAGAACCATTAGAAAGAGAAAAAATAATGAAGAAGTAAAAGAAAGAATGAGTTTTGAAATACAAAAATATGATAAAATAAGAGCAACCACACTAGATATAAACCCAAAAGATATATTTAAACTTTCAATATTTGAATGAAAAGGAAATATCGTAATAATAGCAAGAAATAATGAACAACCTACTCAAGAAAAAACTATAATTCCATTAATAACAGAAAGAATAATAAGACAAGAAATGAAAAAAATAAGTGAGAAAATCAGAAAGACATTAAGGCATATACATTTAGGAGCAGTACAAATAATAATATAAGCTTATTTTAAGGAAGGAATAAATACACCCTTAGAAATATACTTAATGGATGATAGAATAATATCAAGTACGCAAGATGTCTTGATTTGAATAGTACAAAAAAAACTTAATGTAGCCAAAAAATAAAATTTACAATAGAACCTAACTTCTCTATAGTATGACAGAAGAAATTAAGGACAAAAGTTTAGTCATGTATCACAGATTACCGGGAATAGAAATGATAGAAACGAGTAGGTTATGAGTATACAAATACGAATTATTTATGTTTTTACTAGTAAGCATGAATTAAAAAATAGGAATACTAATAACTTTAAAATAAAACCACTATTCCAGGAAATTATAAGATACAAACCAGCTAGAGAAACCCTGAGAGGGCTATACCAAATTATATAGAATTTGACTTTAACAAATAAAAAGATATTGCAGTAGAAAAAGAAACAGAAATAATGTTTGGTAGAAGGTCACTATCAATAAGAAATAAACAATAAGCATTGGAACTAAAACCAATAATAAATATATTAGAGAATCAAAAAAATAATCATTTTAAGATAGAAATAGAATATTATGACAATGGTAAATGGAAAAAACAAATAGCCCTAGTAGATACTACAGCTACCAATTCTCATATTAAATAAACAAATATAAAAAACAACGGAATTAATACCATTAGAAAATTTATATTACTATCTGGACTACCAATAGGCATCCAATTGTCCATAAAATAGTATTGCCAATAAGAATAAACAATAGAAATTAAATACTAGTACATCTACATGTAGACCTAGAGCACAATGTCAATCAAATGTTATTAGGAACTGACTTCCTTACATCAGTACAACCATACTCAATACAAGAAGACAAAAAATAATAACGGTAAATAATGAAAGTATGGTAATAAAAGAATATTTTCCAAATGAACCTATTAAGAACAACAAAAAACACATTATGTATACTACAGAAGGATATAAATCAAGAAATTATCACAGCCTAATAGACACTGAAGTAGGCATGAGCTTATGACGTGAAAATGTACTACCAAAATGGAAACAAGATGGAACTAATAAAAAAGCAATAACTGGATTAACAGGACAAATTATTATACTTGACAAATATCAAAAAAATGTTACAATACAAATAGGAGGCTATATCCTAAAAATACTGATAATATACCAATTTGATGATATAAATAATGATGTCTTATAAGGAAACGACTTTCTACAATAATACTATCTTATGATAGTATCACACAAAACGGTTATATTTACATCACCTTGTAAACACCAAGCAACAACGATTAGAATCACACAACCTTATTCTAGGACCGATTTTCCACATATTAGAGTGTCTTCAACCTAGCGCGGTGAATATTAATATTTACTAAACAAAACTAGAATAAAACAAGTCCAAGAAACAATTACAAAAGAAATTTTATATAAACAATTAGAAGATCTGTGCGGAGAAGACCCTTTAGCAAAATGGGACTTAAGTAAACCCACAACATATATAAAGTTAATAGATAAAAACAAAATAATAAAAATTAAACCTATAAGACATACTCCAATAGATTTAGAAGAGTTTAAAATACATATAGAAGAACTAATGGAAAAAAATTACATAAGAAAATCACAATGTCCACTCATCACCAGCATTTATAGTAAGAAAACATTCAGAAGAAAAAAGTGGTAAATCTCGAATGGTAGTAAATTATAAGGAATTAAATAAAAATACTAAGAGATTTGGATATCCACTACCACATATGCAAATACTACTTAACATGGTAAGAACAAGAAAAACATATTCAAAATTCGTTTGTAAATCATATTTTACCACGTAAAACTAACAGAAGACTTAAACCAGTTAACAACTTTTAGTACACCACAAGAATTCTATGAATGGAATGTACTATCATTTGGATATAAAAACAGTCCAGAAGTATTTCAAGAATATATGGATAAGATATTTGAGAAATACAATAATTTTATACTAATATAAGTAGGTGATATTCTAATAGGATCCGAAAACGAAGAACAACATAAAAAGTATTTACTAAAATTCATAGAAATATTAAAAAAATGCAGGTATTATACTATCAAAAAAGAAAATGAAATTGTTCAAACCTGAGATAGAATTCTTAGGGACAAAAATATCACATGAAGGAATAGAACTACATCCACATACATTAGAAAAAATAAAGACATTTCCTAATGTCCTAAAAGAAAAAAGAGAAGTACAAGCCATAATTGAACTAAAAAACAAACAAGAGTTTACATACCGAATTTATCAGCAAAATAAATTTGGTTTCTACAAAAACTAAAAAAGTTTAACAAATGAGAATGGAACACAGAGGATGAAGAAAAACTTAAAATATTAAAACAACAAGCTTCAGAATTAAATAAGCTAGGATTACCTGTTAAAAATTATTCATGGATAATAGAAACATATGCATGTGGAAATAATTGGGGAGAAGTATTAAAATTTATTGAAATAGGTGAAAAAGATGAAAGACTAGCTAGATATACTAGTGGATCTTTCACATAGACCCAACAAAATTACCACATAAATGAAAAAAGAAACTATTAACAATCTTCAAAGCTATAAAAAGGTTTGAATTGTTCATAATACATACAAATATATAGTAAGGACAGTTAATATACAAGCAAAGAGTTGGATTAACAAAATAATACACCAAACTATAGCAAATAAAAGATTGATAAGATGGCAAATGAAGTTAGCACATTATGACTGCTCAATAGAAAATATAAAAGGAAAGATAACATTCTCGCAGATTTCTTATCAAGAAACGAACAATTTTATTTTTATATGATGAAAAATAGAGTCCAGCATATAGAACATGATATAGTCTTCCTAAAGGAGACTGTGAAGCATTTAAAATGAGCATTTAACCAATTATGGTTGCAAATATGTGGTCTTCAAAGTATATTTTATCACCATATAAATGAATAACATATGGAGAAAATGAGTGAATAGAATGAACCTATCAACCCACAAAATACAAGTAAAATCACAAAAATAGCTACACAAGAGGGAAGCTCCATATCCATATGACCAACTACCTACAAAGAGAGTTTACTCTCAGATCCTCCAAAATATTCCAAGAATGATTTATTTTTAATATATATTGAGAAATTATGCCATACCACCCATGTCAATCAATTTACCAAAATTCGCAGCAACATATGAACAAAACGATCATACTACTAGGAGCAAATAAAAATAAAGCAAGAGTATTATTCAAAAGAAGGCTTATCCACTGCATATATCCATCCAGAGAATGCAAAGAACTTAGCCATCTACCAAGAAAAGTATATAAATCTTCTAAGAGTTATTTTGGTCTTACAAATGCCTCCAAAATAAATGTCCGGGTATTTTAAGCTATTCCAGAATTTCTTGAAGATGAGGTAGAACTACCTACTGAGCATATTATAAAGATAGGGATGACTACATAAGTCATGTTTGGAGCAACCAATATATACCATATAAAAATGAAGAATTTGAAAAACTAATCACAGAAAGAAGAGCTAGGTGATTCAGAACGATGTATTGTGAACCGAAGGACATACAAAATAGAGACAGTAACATATAGATCTATGATAGCACTAACCCACAAAACTTAATGATTTACAGCATAGTAAAGATTAAACAACCACAGTCAAAGAAAGATGTCTTTGATAACTGGTATCGAATTATAGATAAAGGAGTCATGACAATGACAGAAGAGACATTTGTCCACTACTATAGATTGATGATGAATGAATGATGTGAATATTTGCAAGTGTACAAATCCACAACAAGTAGTATAACTAAGTGAATAGAGTGTCGAAACCACAGGGACTAATTATTTTATTGAGTACCGAATTTACTAGATGAATCACTATTTGGATAATCGAAATTAATAAATGATAAAACAACTAAATTAAATTAATCTAATTAAAGCTAACTAAATTAGTGAAGAGGGAGCGGGCTGTGAAATTTTTGTAATTTGTTAATGGCAAAATTAATTCTAGGGCTTTTGACTTCACCTAGTTTATCACACACAATTTGTAACTCCTTATGAATAAAATATTATTTTTCCAAGTTGTAGACCAAAATTCCAAAATTATTCAATACTCTCTCTCAAGCAGTATCAAAATTATTCACAAATAATTATTTGCCTTAGTTCATTTACAAATTATCAATTGAAAATTCATTAAGATCTTTGGATTTCTTAACAATCACATTCTCCTATAATGGTGTTTAATTTTTATTAACCAAAAATTACCAGTTCGGTCTCTTCATGATTTAAAAGATCATACAAATGTCTATCCACCAATTGTACACATTAAGAATAAAAATCAACACATAACCATGGAAAAATAGAAAAATAATAAGGAATTAAAATTGTGTTCTCAAAAACTAGGCTACATCTTAGCCCTAGAAAAGTAAAATTAGTTCATAATCAATTTGCAACTAACAAAAATTGTTTGGGATTTCATCGTAAAAAATTAGAGAAGAAGAGATACAAAAAGATATAAAAATATTGCAAACCAAACTCCTAGAACCGAGCCCAAGCCGTCCTCTCTCCTCTGTCTCTGTCTCAAAAATCGAAGCCAGCTGCTGCAGAAGATGTGTCGCCACGTCAGCAGAAGTTCACGCCAGCAGTCACGTGCGCTTGTCACGTCGCCCTGCTATCTGCGTCGACTGTCACGTCAGGGGGGCCCGCCTGTCAGTGCCTGTAGAATGCCAGGTGGAGCTGATGTGGCATCTTGGAAACAGAGCGCACGTGGGTGCTCTATTGGTTGCTCCGAAAACCGCATGCCACAGAGCTGGCCAGCTGGCTCTTTTTGGTTTGTGCGCCGAAGAAGCCCTGCGGTCTCTCTCTCCTCTCTGTTGGAAAACGCAAGAGAGAGAGCGATGATCTGTTTGTTTGTTTATTTTGTAGCCGTCACCTCTTGGTAAGCGTGTTCCACCATGGTGTGTATTTATAAGCAAACGGAAAGGAGAATTAGGGTTTGCTCTTTGCAGAAAAATTCCCTCCTTTTTCATTCATTTCCTTCCTTCTTTAACCTGATCTTTATTTCTTTTTCTTTTTTCTTTTCTTTCCTTTTCTTGCAAACACGTGCTGCATACACAAAAAATAATACCATAAATTAGGGTTTTAAAAATAAAATAAAATAAAATAGTTTTAAATTAATTAAACTAACTAAAAAACATATTAGCTCATTTAAACCCTTTTAAAATTATTTATCGCACTTTTAGCTCAATTAACAAATTAAGATTCAACAAAATAATAAAAATTAATAAATCAATAGTTTTGCTTTGTTTATTGATTTATACCAAAAATCTTCACTTTTTGCTTCAAAAATCTTATTTTTTCAAAAATAATTAATTAATTGAAATCTTATAGAAATAAGATGAATTATAAACAATATAAACGAAAAAAGCAATTTTAATGGGTAAATGAGTACAAATATTTGTATAAAAATTAGACACATCAAATACCCCCAAACTTAAGATTTTGCTTGTCCTCGAGCAAAAAGTAAAATCATGAATATGGGAATAATAGGCTGAACCCATCACACTAAAAGGTCTTGTCATGTAAGCATCAAAATTTCAATTAAAAATATAAAGAATAACAAATAAAGTAAAATCAAGCATACCCACTTTCTCTAGTGCAATTATTTATTCATAATTCCCAACTCAATCGTATTTGTCATGCAATTAATATAATTATAGTATGTAACAACTTTATCTGTGATTTTCCCTTCTCACTACTACAAATCGAGTAGCAAACTAGAGTTTTTTTTATTTTTTAAATTTTTTAGTCTCTTCTCTAAGTTGTCACTTGCCTTTTGACGCGAATGCAAAATATTTGTGATGAATTCACCCGGTTACTCAACAAGTCACAAACTTAGGGTGTTTTGCATACTCATATTTCAAGTTGCCGTTTGACGTAAAAGTAAACATTGGTGATGAATACTCCTAGTTACTAAGCAACTCAAAACATTAGAGTAGATTGGCTTTATTCATATAAATTTTGTTTTTTCATTTTTTTCATTATTACTCTATTTACTTAAACTCTGTTTAGGACTAGATCAAAGAGGATAATCACAAGAAAAAGCATCACATTTGTTTTTTTATGTATAATAGCATGACTCTTACGATTTTGTAAGGAATTTTGAAATTCAATAATCCTAAAGTAAATAAGTATGCTTACTCTTGCTTTATAAGAAATTGTCTATCCTAAAAAATTATTTCAATGCTTAGCACAATAAAGAACTCAAAATTGCAAAGGTGAGCCTAATTGAAATCCCTTTTATTTTGTTTTTCTTTTCAAAAATAAATAATAAATTTGTAAACCTTCCCCCCAAACTTGAAAATCACATTGTTCTCAATGGAAAAAAAGAAAGAAAGATAAAAAGAATGCAAAAAGTTCAGAATTTCTCTCCTGATTCGTCTTAAAATTTCTGCACGTGCGACATTCAGTATTTTTACGATATCTGGAGCTGTAGGTGTCCAAATGGGCTGATTTGTTTTTGGCTGGAAAGCTAACACGATAGGCTACAATCGCTCTTTGAATCAGTTTTTCAGATTCTGACTCCATACTGCTCAAAAACAGCCATCAATGAAGGTGTACAAAACAGCTCCGCCCGGTGACTTTCAAACTCATGCACTCCGACAAGATAAAATCAGAAACTAAAATCAAATAAACTAAAAGATAAATCAAATCTAAGTGCAATAAAAGAAAACATGGGTTGTCTCCCAAGAAACGCTAAGTTTTAAGTCTTCAGCCAGACTTTCTTCATCTTGTTATTATTGTTTGGCCTTCTCGATGTGCATAATTTTCTTGCCAACTTCTCTATCCATGTATGGCTTCAACCGCTGTCCATTGACCTTGAATGTCCCTTTTTTCTCATGATAAATTTCTATAGTTCCATATGGAAAAACTCATGTGACAACAAATGGCCCTGTCCACCTAGATCGCAATTTTCCTAGAAAAAGTCTAAGTTTTGAATTGAATAACAACACTTTCTCCCCTTCCTTGAATTCTCTTCTCAAAATATGCTTATCGTGTCATCGTTTAGTCGTTTCTTTATAGATCTTGGCATTTTCATAAGCATCATTGCGAAACTCGTCCATCTCATTTAGTTGCAACATTCTTTTTTCACCAGCATTTTTCATGTCAAAATTTAGTGTCTTTATTGCCCAATAAGCGCGATGCTCAAGTTCAACCGGTAAGTGACTTGCTTTACCATACACCAATCTATATGGGGACATTCCAATTGGTGTTTTAAATGCCGTGCTATATACCCATAATGCATCATCTAATTTTCTTGCTCAATCTGTTCGTGACATATTCACTGTCTTCTCAAGTATTCGCTTCAACTCTCTATTTGAAACCTCCACTTGACCACTTATTTGAGGATGATATGGTTTTGCCACATGATGAGTAACTCCATACTTAGCAAGTAAAGTATCAAATTGACGGTTGCAAAAATGTGTTCCTCCATCACTAATAATTGCCCTTGGAGCTCCAAATCGTGAAAAAATATTTTTTCTAATGAAGTTCACCACTACTCTTGCATCATTGGTTGGTAGTGCAGCAGCTTCCACCCACTTGGAGACATAATCTACTGCAACCAAAATATATTTATTAGAAAATGAGGATGGAAAAGGACCCATAAAATCTATCCCCCAAACATCAAATAATTCAATCACTAAAATATTATTTAGGGGCATCTCATGTTTCCTAAAAATATTTTCCACCCTTTGACAATGATCACATAATTTAACAAAATTAAAAGCATCTTTAAAAATTGAAGACCAATAAAATCCTGATTGTAAGATTTTTGCTGTTGTTTTTGTTCCACTAAAATGGCCACCACATTCCAATGTGTAGCAATGTTTGAGTATGCTTTCCATCAGGTACACATCTCCTTATTACTTGATCTGTACAATGACAAAATAAGAAAGGTTCCTCCCAAAAATAATATTTCAAGTCAGTGAAAAATTTCTTCTTTTATTGATAAGTAAAATCAGGAGGTAGAATTTTTTATACCAAGTAATTAACTATATCGGCATACCATGAGGAGTTTGTATCATCATTAAATACTCATCTGAAAATTCTTCATTGATTGGTGTAACCTGCAATTTGTTTTCATCTTTTGGCTCAATGCGAGATAAATGATCGGCCACCACATTTTTCACACCCTTTTGTCTTTTATTTCCACATCAAATTCTTGTAAAAGTAAAATCCAACGAAGCAATCTTGGTTTGGCTTCCTTCTTTGCAAGCAAGTACTTGAGAGTTGAATGATCCGTGTACACAACCACCTTTGAACCTATCAAATAGGATCGAAATTTGTCAAAAGCATATATAACAGCTAATAATTCTTTTTCAGTAGTAGCATAATTAAGCTGTGCTTCTGTCAAAGTTCTACTTGCATAATAAATGGTGTGAAAAATTTTATCTTTTCTTTGCCCTAAAACAGCACCTATTGCCACATCACTAGCATCACACATTAATTCAAAAGGAATACTCCAATCTGGTGTAATAATAATAAGTGCTGAAATCAATTTCTTTTTCAATGTTTCAAAAGCATGCAAGCAATCATGAGAAAAATTAAAAGGTGTATCTTTATTTAAAAGATTGCAAAGTGGTTTATTGATTAGAGAAAAATCTTTTATAAATCGTCAATAAATTCCTGCATGACCCAAGAAACTTCTCACTCCTTTAACATTGGTTGGTGGTGGTAGCTTTTCAATGACATTATTTTTTGCACGATCCACTTCAATTCCCTTAAAGGAAACTTCGTGACCTAACACAATCCCTTCTTTCACCATAAAGTGACATTTCTCCCAATTTAAAACCAGATTTGTTTCCTTGCAATGCTGCAAAACCAAAGATAAGTTAGATAAACAATTATCAAATGAATAACCAAAAACTGAAAAATCATCCATGAAAATTTCAATAAATTTCTCAACCATATCCGAAAAATTGACATCATGCAGCGTTGAAATGTGGCGGGGGCGTTACAAAGACCAAAGGGCATCCTTTTATATGCAAAAGTTCCATATGGGCAAGTAAAGGTTGTTTTTTCTTCATCCTTTTATATGCAAAAGTTCCATATGGGCAAGTAAAGGTTGTTTTTTTCGGGTGCTATAGCAATTTTATTGTATCCCGAATACTCATCAAGAAAACAATAGTAAGAATGGCCTGCAAGTCTTTCAAGCATTTGGTCAATGAAAGGTAGTGGAAAATGATCTTTTCTATTTGCATCGTTTAGTCTTCAATAATCTATGCACACTCGCCATCCCGTGACTGTTCTAGTTGGTATTAGTTCATTATTATCATTTTTTACTACAGTTATTCCTCCTTTCTTTGGCACAACATGTATAGGACTTACCCATGCACTATCTAAAATTGGATAAATGATACCTGCATCTAAAAGTTTCAAGACCTCCTTATGCACCACTTCTTGTATTGATGGATTTAATCTTCGCTGTGGCTGCACAATAGGTTTAAAATCATCCTCCATTAAAATTTTATGCATGCATATTGAAGGACTAATCCCCTTTATATCAGAAATGTTTCATCACAAGGCTGTTTTATGTTTTCTCAAAACTCTCAACAATTTTTCTTCTTCAAAATTATTCAAAGAATCATTGATAATAACAGGAAAAGGGGAGTTTTGACCTAAAAATGCGTACCTCAAACTCGATGGGAGTTGTTTAAGCTCAAGTTGTTGTGGTGATGAGAAAATGAGTGATGTATCTTCCACATTTTTATCATAATCACAAATCTCTTAATTTTCTAATTCAAGTGTTTCTGAAGTTGTTAAGCATTCTTCTAAAGGTAATTTAGCAATTTTGTCCCAGTGTGTTTCTCCCATGACTTCACTTACTTGAAAGCATGCATGAACTTCTGAGGGAAGCTCCATGGATTTAAATACATCAAAAGTTACCTGCTCATTGTCAACCCTTAGAATAAGTTTTCCTTGTTGCACATCAATCAATGTTCTCCCTGTTGCAAGAAATGGTCTCCCCAAAATCAAAGGGATTTGTTCATCTTCCTCCATGTCAAGTACAATAAAATCAGCTGGAAATATGAATTGTCAACTTTCACCAAAACATCTTCAATGATCCCTCTTGGATATTTGATTGACCCGTCCGCCAATTGCAAGGAAATTGTAGTAGGCTTTGCTTCTCCAATACCTAGTTTCCTGAAAACAGAATATGACATAAGATTAATACTTGCTCCTAAATCACATAGTGCTTTATGAAAAGAAGAATTTCCAATAGTGTAAGGAATTGTAAAACTCCCTGGATCTTTAAGTTTAGGTGGCAGCTTCTTTTGTAAAATTGCACTAGTTTCTTCAGTTAACATCACAATCTCATGCTCCTCTAACTTCCTCTTGTTTGATAGAATGTCCTTCAAAATTTTAGCATATTTAGACATTTGTTCTAAAGCTTCAATAAGAGGAATATTAATATGCAATTGTTTGAAAATATTTAAAAATTTTGAAAATTGATTATCAAGCTTATTCTTTTTAAGTCTTTGTGAAAAAGGAATAGATTGACCATAAGGAGAATTAGTACAAGTGTTAGAATTAAACTCCCCTGAAATGGTTTGGCTTGACCCTCCTTTGTGCTGCATTGGTTCCTCCAAACTTTGCTCATTTTCACCTTGCTTTTCATCCACATCTTGTTCGACATTTTTGATTTGTGACTGCTCAATTGTTGTCCCACTTCTAAGTATTATTGCCTTGACATGCTCCTTGGGATTGACAACTGTGTTGCTTGGTAATGTTCCTGCAGCTCTTTCATTAAGAATATTAGAAATTTGACTAATTTGTACCTCAAGATTGTGAATGAAAGCCGAAGTTGAATTTGCAATATTTTGAATTGCCAAATCTGTCTTTTGCATGTATTGTTTGAACATCTCTTCTAATGTCGGCTTCTTTTCTTATTGTTGAAAATTTTGTTGTGGTCTAGCTCCTCCTTGATTATTGTTCCAAGAAAAATTGGGGTGATTTTTCCATCCTGGATTGTATGTGTTTGCATAAGGGTTGTTTTGCCTTTGAAAATTTGACACATAATTTGCTTGTTCGGCATTTGATGGAGCAAATGGGTTCCCCACTTGGCAATCTGCACTAGAATGATTTCCTGCACAAAGATTACAAATGATATTAGATTGAATAGAATTAACATTCATATTACCTATTTGCTTAGATAAAATATCAATTTTCGTAGTTAAATTAGAAATAGGGTCAAGTTCAAAAATTTCCGCCACTTTTCTTTGCATTGTTCTTTCTGAGGACCGCTGATAATTATTAGATGCCATCTCCTCTAAAAGATCATAAGCTGCTTCATGAGTTTTGCTCATTAATGCACCTCCAGCTGCTGCATCTACCATGGATCAATTTGTAGCCCCCAAACCGTTATAGAATGTTTGCACTTGTAGTCATTTTGGAAGTTCATGATGAGGACACTTTCTTAATAGCTCTTTGTACCTCTCCTATGCATCATATAATGACTCTGTCTCGAATTAAGTGAATGTTGTGATGTCATTTCTTAACTTTGTTGTTTTTGCTGGGAGAAAATACTTTGCCAAAATTTTTTGTGCTAAACCTTCCCAAGTTATAGTAGCTCCATGTTGTAAAGAATTCAACCAAGCCTTTGCCTTATCTCTAAGTGAGAAAGGAAAAAGTCTCAGTCGGATAGCATCATTTGAAACTCTATTGTATTTGAAGGTATCACATATTTCGAGAAAGTTTGCGATGTGAACATTAGGATCATCATGTGCTAGTCCTCCAAATTGAACAGTTTGCTAAATCATCTGAATAATTGCTGGTTTAATTTTAAAATTGTTTGCTTCAATTGCAGGCCTTGTGATGCTTGATATAGTTCCATTGACTGAGGGCATTGCATAATCCCTCAAAGCTTTGTTCTCCTCTTCATTCGCCATGGATAAAGAGGATGTGGTCTTTTCTTTATTTTTCTTTCTGATCTGACGTAAAGTTCTCTCAATTTTTGGGTCAAAAAGTGTAGGCTCCAATGGGTTAGACTGGGCATACACACCTAAATCCTGAAAAACAAAAAAAATAAAATAAAATAAATAAAAGTAAGTCAAAAGAAAATAAAGAGGTAAAATAATAATAAAACAAAAAATATATATACAAAAAAAATCCAAACTAGTAATTATCTAGCAATTTTCAATATCAATAAAAGAATAACTAATCCCCGGCAGCGATGCCAAAAACTTGATGTGAATATTTGCAAGTGTACAAAATCGCAACAAGTAGTATAATTAAGTGAATAGAGTGTCGAACCCACAGGGACTAATTATTTTATTGAGTACCGAATTTACTAGATGAATCACTATTTGGATAATCGAAATTAATAAATGATAAATTAAATTAATCTAATTAAAGCTAACTAAATTAGTGAAGAGGGAGCGGGCTGTGAAATTTTTGTAATTTGTTAATGGCAAAATTAATTCTAGGGCTTTTGACTTCACCTAGTTTATCACACACAATTTGTAACTCTTTATGAATAAAAATATTATTTTTCCAAGTTGTAGACCAAAATTCCAAAATTATTCAATACTCTCTCTCAAGCAGTATTAAAATTATTCTCAACTAATTATTTGCCTTAGTTCATTTACAAATTATTAATTGAAAATTCATTAACATCTTTGGACTTCTTAACGGTCACATTCTCTTATAACGGTGTTTAATTTTTATTAACTACAAATTACCAGTTCGGTCTCTTCATGATTTAAAAGATCATACAAATGTATATCCACCAATTGTACGCATTAAGAATAAAAATCAACACACAACCATGAAAAAATAGAACAATAATAAGGAATTAAAATTGTGTTCTCAAAAACTAGGCTACATCTTAGTCCTAGAAAAGTAAAATTAGTTCATAATCAATTTGCAACTAACAAAAAATTGTTTGGGATTGCATCGTAAAAAGTTAGAGAAGAAGAGATACAAAAAGATATAAAAATATTGCAAACTGAACTCCTAGAACCGAGCCCAAGCCGTTCTCTCTCCTCTGTCTCTGTCTCAAAAACCGAAGCCAGCTGCTATAGAAGACGCGTCGCAACGTCAGCAGAAGTCCACGCCAGCAGTCACGTGCGCCTGTCACGTCGCCCTGCTGTCTGCATCGACTGTCACGTCAGGGGGGGCCGCCTGTCAGCGCCTGTAGAACGCCAGGCGGAGCTGACGTGGCGTCTTGGAAATAGAGCGCACGTGGGTGCTCTGTTGGTTGCTCCGAAAATTGCACGCCACAGAGCTGGGCATCTGGCTCTTTTCGGTTTGTGCGCCGAAGAAGCCCTGCAGTCTCTCTCTCTCTTCTCTGTTGGAAAAGGCAAGAGAGAGAGAGAGAGATGATCTGTTTGTTTGTTTATTTTGTAGTCGTCACCTCTTGGTAAGCGTGTTCCACCTTGGTTTGTATTTATAAGCAAACAGAAAGGAGAATTAGGGCTTGCTTTTTGCAAAAAAATCCCCTCATTTTTCATTTATTTCCTTCCTTCTTTAACCTGATCTTTATTTCTTTTTCTTTTTTCTTTTCTTTCCTTTTCTTACAAACACGTGCTGCATACACAAAAAATAATACAAAAAATTAGGGTTTTAAAAATAAAATAAAATTAATTAGTTTAAAATTAATTAAACTAACTAAAAATCATATTAGCTCATCTAAACCCTTTTAAAATTATTTATCGCACTTTTAGCTCAATTAGCAAATTAAGATTCAACAAAACAATAAAAATTAATAAATCTATAGTTTTGCTTTGTTTGTTGATTTATACCAAAAATCCTCACTTTTTGCATCAAAAATCTTATTTTTTCAAAAATAATTAATTAATTGAAATCTTATAGAAATAAGATGAATTATAAACAATATAACCGAAAACAAGCAATTTTAATGGATAAATGAGTACAAATATTTGTATAAAAATTAGACACATCAATGAACCACAACATAAATGCGGACAATACGGAGAAGAACAAGATAAGGCTGCGAAGAGTTATTTCTGATGTGAAGCACGTGAAGATGCTAGCTAGAAAAGAATCTTTAACGTACGTAGTGACGTAATAGACTCAATAATTTACCTATGATGTGAGCAGTGATGTAATCAGAACAATAATTGTAACTGTTGTAAAGTCATCCCTTCCTCTATAAAATGGGAGGCTGAGTAAAGGAGATGGCAGAATATCTAAAAAGGGGAAATTCCATATAAGCTTATAAGGAGAGTTTGATTGTAAGAAGTCTGGAATCAATAAAGACTATTTTTCTTGTAATGCTCTTGTCCAAAATAAGGTATGAATAATTAGCCTCTTACTCTTAGGGAGAGTTTTGTGAGGCTTACCTGAAAGATCTTGCAAAAATACCCATTTGTAACCTTCTATAGTTAGACTGTACACCTAGTAGTAGGAAACGAGCTAGGTTGTGGTTGCCTGTATCGAAGTGCTACTAGTTGTTCCAGACGTATATCTTGGATGAAGCTCTCTTGAAGAGCATAGTAGTCCTGAGATGGAAGGAATATAAAATGAGCACTGAAATCAGCGTGCATATCAAGGGATATTTTATCCACTGGTACTAACTGGTACTAAGCAGCTCAAAGTAGTTTAATTAGATCGGAAGCATGATGGGCCATTTTATTTTAATCTTTATCGCATCCTTAGATTTCTCCCCTACTCCTGATTTCATACTAGTTGTTTTAAATCACAAATTCTCTAAAAAAGAACAAGGGATAATAATAGTTTCAGTCTTGTATAAAAAAATTATGAATTAATGACCATCAAGGAAGTGATAGAATGTTTGTTTTTTATGTTTGTTATCCTCATCGAGTAACAAGCATGATTGATTTTTATGAGTTCAAATAATTTTTCTTTAGTGTACATCGAGTAATAATTATAACAATAAATCAAATAAATCATGGAAAAACTAGCAATATAAATGTCCAAATAATTGATGATCTAACTTTTTATGAAATATCTTTATTATTTTATGAAAATTGAGAATTTGGTAGCTATATCTAGAGTCCTACAACCACATATAGACAATTTCATGAAGAAAATGAATATTTAAGGGAAGAAAATGAACATATGGAAGAACTCACATATTATAGTGATTCAGAAATAGAATAAGAAGCCATGAGAGATCTTGAACTTATTCTTGATTACTTTAATATTTTTGAGATTGATAATGCACATTATTTTCAAAAATATTATTTTATAGAAAATTATCATCTAGGAAGTTTTTTGATACTCTGTTTATTTCTCTTTACAGGTGTTCACGCTTCGTATGTTGTTAGTACCAGAGCCAGTTCAGATTAAGTAATTTTAACTTGATTTCTACTATTTTTTCTAGATTAAAAAACTAATTTATAATCGGTAGAATAAGAAACTAAAGATTTAATTTGAAAAGTAAAAATAATTCTAAAATCCAAAAACTTTAAGACTTTTAATAAAAGGTCACACATTTAATAGAAAATAATATAGAAAATATTTTATACAAATTTAAAAGCAGACTGGATCATAAGTGAAATCATTTATAAGTGAAATTATTTACAAAACGAGATCGTTTTGACAAATATTTAAAAAATTAGGTCAAAGAACAAATTAGCTCCAATAATAGACCACCAACAATCGGAGTATGCAATGATTTGGTCTGACAAGGAGGATAGCAATATAGACTAATCATGAAAAAGAAAATTTATACTCCATTTCACAAGCTAGTCAAAAACATTGGGGCAATTGTATAGCAAAGATTGGTTTTAATCTATACAAGTATATGGAACTTATCGAAAAGCTTAATTGCGTGTGGTGGGAGAATCACAGTCCTGTATCAACTACAAGAGAGACCAACAATTCGTGATCAAAAGAGTTCAAAATGGGAAATACATAGCCTAAAATGTTATGTTTCGATGGGAAAAGATACAATTGATATCGAACAGTGACAAGTTTGTGACACCAACAATGTAGGCATTCCACGCATCCAGCTGTTTGAAGGACGACACCTCTTCATATTTCTGGCATTGTATGTAAAACACCAACAATGTAGGCATTCCACGCAGGGCCGGCCCTACCCTAGAGGTGGGTAAGGCGACCGTCTTGGACCCCCGGAGATTTCGCAATTTTGGAGGCCCCAAATTTGAACTTCCCTTGTAAATATAGGTATGTATTTTGCGCGTAAAAAAAAAAAATGTTATTAGGGGTCCCATTTCGGAAGTTCGCCTAAGGTCCCCGGAAACTCAGGGCCGACCCTGATTCCACGCATCAGCTGTTTGAAGAACGACACCTCTTCATATTACGACTGGCATTGTATGTAATAACTAAGAATAATTAATATTATTATTAATATTAATTATATTAGATCATTTTTTTTGGATTTAATTGCTTTTATTAATTAAGAAATATAGAATTTTTATATAGTATAATTCTTGTGTAATTTATATATTATTATAGACTTATTTAATAAAATTGTTTATGGGAGTTGTACCCCTTTCCTTCCCCCCTCCCTGAGGTCATTATCATACCCACAGGGTCGGCCTAAGGGTAAAGCAACTAAAACTAGGGCTTTAGGCCTCAAAAAAAATTATCTAAAGAAAAAAGGCATCCTCACAACCAAAAAACTCAAAATAAGCCTCCTCACATACCAAAAAGTCCGAAATAGGTCTCCTCACATGCAAAAAAGTCCGAAATTGATTAGAATAAATACAATAAATGATTTTGCATCTCAAAAAGTTCGAAAGATAACATTTAAATAAAAATACATTAATTTTAACAAAATATTATTATAAGCTTTTAAAAGGCTTAATTTCGGAGTTCGCTTTAGGCCTCAATAAGTGTTGGGCCGGCCCTGCATACCCATCACCATCATCATTATTCATCACCACCTCCTTATAAATCCATAGATCTCAATTATTTATGCGGTTCGATTACCATTGTAATTGCGCTGTATAAAGTTTCAATCTTTTTTTTCTTTTTGTATTATTCTGTCAATTGATTAGTTGTGTTTTATGTCTCAGTTATATGAATACATCGATTGAGTAATGAGTTGCTTTGGGGTTCGGGTTTTGGACCGGAAAGGATCTTTTGGAGATGTTTGCTTTTGATCTCCTCTTATTAGAGGGTTTGGTTGCCAATTTTTCATCAAGCAACTCCATGTGAATTTGGCAGCCATACACACCCTCTAATTAGAGTAAGAGATCGAAAACAAGCAACCCCAAAAAATCCTTTCTTTCCGGTCCAAAATCCAAACCCCAAAGCAACCTATTACTCAATCATTGTAGTCTTACAACTGAGGCATAAAAACAACCTATCAATTGACAGAATAATACAAAAATAAAAAAATATTGGAGCTTTATATCTCGCAATTGTAATGACAATCAAACCACACAAATAATTGGGATCAAACAAAGGGATTAAGGAATTTATAAGGAGGTGGTGATAGATACTGATGATGGTGATGGGTAGGATGATGACAATACGAGCATTCCCACTCATTCCCTAAAAACCCCCCATCGCCATTTTTCCAAAAAAAAAACCCAACCATTCTGCAAAAGATGTGGTCCCCACCTCAAAAAATGGCGAACATAAATTCGATAGGCAAAATATATTTTTGCATAAAAATCCCTCCTTTAATTATGACAAAATATTTCTTTTGCAAAAAAACCCTCCTTTACTTATGGCAAAATATTTCTTTTGCAAAAAACCCCTCCTTTCATTATAGAATAGATTAGTATATATTTATTGGGTTGATTTGTTTTTTTAAATTTCTTTTATATTTTTTATTTATAGACAATAATAGACAATAATTATACAACTTTTAATTTTTTAACGAGATCTTTAATATAAAACCAATATTGGATATCTTCCAGGATTTGTTTTCAGTGTAGAATTTAATTATATGAATTAATAATTATACTAAAGAGAAATACGAATTCATAAATATTCATCGAAAATTACAAAACATAATACTGAACGAAGAACGAATACAAATAATTGTTAGTAAGTGTATTATCTATTTCTAATTAATTGTATTATAACTTTTTAATTATTTGTATTATCCTTTTGCATTCAAAAAACTATTTTGTGCAAAAAAAAATTTACAAAAGAAAATATTTGAAACCCCAAAATGGGATACCATTGGAGAACTCAATTTAAAACCCTAAATCAAAATGTCATATTCCAAGAAATATGTCAAAATGGAACCTTAAAATGGGGATGGAACCTTAAAATGGGGATGGAGATGGGGTTCCCTTGGGAATGCTCTAAGGAGAAGGAAAGGGGTGCGGCTGTTTGTTTCTTTTTTTTCAAGCGGCGGCCTCCTACGAGAGGAAGGAAGAAGCCGGGAAGAGTATTAAAAGAGAGCCCTAGCATCTTTTACAAATGCCACTCCATAAACAATTTTATTAAAGAAGCCCTTAATAGTATATAAATTACACAAGAATCATTATGTATATAAAGAATCATTATGTATATAAAATTCTATATTTCTTAATTAATAAATGCCATCCAATCCAAAAATAAGTTATCTCATATAATTAATATTAATACTATTCTGAATTATTTACATGGTATTCCTGGGAGTTCAATTCCCAGCTTCTTGGGTGTCAGGCATCTCTCGCATCCAAAATTGCACTGACTGAAACCGAGCATCAAATAAAACAGTAATGACCACCTACACATGAATGGCAGCATCAAATGCAAACAGTACTGGGCATACAAAATGGCACTATTTCAGAAATAATTAACACTTAACAGACTTTAAATAATTAACACTCAACTCTTACAAGATCTTGAACTGTGTTTTTAACTAATTGGGCTTGCTAAGGCTGAAAATTTTAGAGTATCCATCAACCCCGACCATTATATTATTCTCAAGACAACATTTTAGAGATTCAAGGTACAGAATCTAGACCAACAGCAGTTCTTTGAGTCACTCCGTAGCCACTCAGAACTGTGACGCATATAATTGTTGCGTTCGTTCATAGGACACAAACAAAATGGAAAAATAAGAAAGAAGCACAATGTGCAGATGGATGGCTATCTTACATCTTTTCCTAAAAATATGAAATGTGCACATATCATATATGTATGTCTGTCTCTTATTGCTTTCTCATTACATGGTCGGAAAGACATTTCTTTAGACATTATAACATGGTAGCAATTGATCATAGACTGAAAAAAATAATTAAAAATTAAGGTGATTGACACCAGAAGTTTTCAATCAATACAACGGGGAAAGGAAATTACTCGACTTCATATCTTCGTGAAGTACTAATTAATACAGTAGTTTCACTTGAAACAAACAAAAAGAAGCCAATTTTGTCAAACTAGAGTGTCAAACTACAGAACTCGACATGTACATGCATTTAAAGAAAACATTGATGAGAAATGTGACATGTCTTGCACACCCCGCAAGAAACTACGTAAACCCGTCAGTTAATTAGTTAACACATTCGCTCATTTGCATATATGAATGACCATCCCCCTCATATAACTCTCAGAATTCCTCGCTTTAATGCACAAAAAGTTATATCCCCTCATCTTTAGACCCTCAGATAGATGTGCACTGAATATCATCCTGTAACTTGCAGTACTCTTATAACTAGACTTTGGCATCGCCTAAGAGCATCCACGGTCGTTTGCTATTTTTTTTATTTTATCTATATTTTAGCAAACGAACTTCTGTAGTCGTTGGCTATTTATTCATATTTTGACATTTTCGACAGAGAAGATTGCTATATATGAGAGATTTGAGAAAATGCATAATATAGAGGACGGATCTTCATCCCAATTATAAAATTAATTTTTTTTTGTCGGACGGAACTACCACGAAATTTAATCAATTTCCGCTAAAAAAAATTGCCCAAAAAAACGAAAAAACCCCGAAGATCCGTCCGTGAAAGAGGGGCCCATTTCCATTTTTTTCCACTAAAAGATTCTTTTTAATTATTTAAAAAACTATGGAAATTATTTAAAATTCGTGGGATGGATCTCGAAGATCCGTCCGATCATAAAAATATTTTTTTGCTATATTATAGCATTTTACCACTGCTGAAAACTCGCTTTGCTATATGTATGATATGCATTTGGCTACTTTTTAGCAGACCATGAATGTGGATGCTCTAACAAGTGTGTTAGGAATTTGACGATATTGTTGAGTCTTCGATACAATCAACACAAACCTACCAAGCAAAACTAGATCACACTAATCACACAAAGCACACACAAAAATTGTCCCGGTTGGGGCTTTCACCTTAATTCGGGGGAGGAAGAACCGACATATTATTCAACTAGATAAGATACAAAAATATTACAATTCTCACCCCGACCCTCTCTCAAGCCTAACTGGAACTTGATGTTGCTTACAATGGAGAAACTCTCTCACCTTCTCAGATGAAGTAGTCTCTTCATCTATTTGGCACTAAATAGAACCATATGGATCTAAGAGCCGTTACAATTATTTATATAGATCTAGAGACAAACCCTAAGTTGATATCTTGTTATAATAGCCATTGGATATTATTAAAAAAATAACCCTACGATAAGAGCCACACGATCTAACGTGAAGAGTTAGTTGGGCTTCTCACGAATCAGCCAAGCCCGAAACCCATTAGTGCCGCGAACGGTCGACTACACCAACAAGACGGTCGACTGTCCTCCTCGTTGGAAGACATTGTACAGGGGTCGGTCGACCGCACCATGTTGCGGTCGACCGCAACCTCCTCTGCTGCTGCCGTTGACTACTTCCTTCTTGCCTCCACTCCGTCTCCAATCGTCTCGATTCCTCCATCGTCTTATCACTTTCTTATCCAACATCGTATGCAAGATATTGTTGGAATTATTTTTTGCAGTTTTCCGGGCCGGATTCCGGCAGGCTCCGGCCACCGGCGGCGCCGGAAAATGAGTGGATTGTGATCCTCTCGACGAGTACTATTCCGTGGTGAACTCACTTGCCAAAAACGAATTCCGTATGAATGAGAAATGTTGGTCCAAAGTTGGGTACTCGAAATGTACTAACTTGACAACTTGGAAAAAATGGATAGTCCCATGTTGGAAATTGGGAAAGATTTTTTCTAGTATATATACTAGAAAATTGGACTAAAGGGCATGGCCCGGGGGTTACCACTAACGTGTAGTGGAGAGAGGACTTAGCCAAAATGATAAACACACACGCACGCGCGTGCCCGGCCCGGCCCTGGCCCCGGCCTCGGCTTGGCTTGAATTTTTTTTGTCCCAGACAAAAATTTTCGCCCCAGTGAACTGATGAGGCTTTTCAGATTCGGTAACTGATACCATTACTCTGTAACAGTAGAGTAATGGCTCACTAGTTATGAATCTGAACCACCACTCTGCTGTTGCAGAGTAGTGGACCATTACTCTGATGTTACAGAGTAATGGGCCTCTGAAGAGTCTCCATTTTCTCTTATAAGGATATTGAATCCTGTCTGCCATAGAGAGAGTCTTTTTGATAATCCAAACTTTCTTTTTCTTCTTCCTCTTCTCCTCTGTGTCAATAACTGAGAGTACATCACAGCAGCAGTTCACTGGAATCTCTGAAGCATGGGTTCTGCTCTTCAGAGAAGGTACAGTTGTATCTTGGGAAGCAATTCGCCAGCCACCGTCATACTACGGGGCGAATTTTGCTTTAAGGAGAGAGATTTTAATCTCGACTATGTACAAAGCATTTGGTTAGCTATTTTTCCTTCCTGTATTTCTGTTCTTCAAAAATGTGTTAGTATTTTTCATATATATAAAATCGAGTTCTAACAGTCTTAAAACAAAATTTTCCTCACTGATTCTATCAGTTTTTTGTAAAGTTTGTTTACATGTACTGTTATCAATTCGGAAAAAACAACAACAACTAACAATTCTGTTTCAAACTATTTCAGATAAGAACATGGACAACACACAAAATGATATTGCCAGTGGGCTTATCAGTACCGAAATACCGGTGACCCAAAATGTGACTGCACAATCGGTTGCGGCACATTCGGTCATTCTACCCACGCACATAACCGTGAGAGAAAAATCGGAGAAGTTCAATGGAACTGGATTCAAGAAGTGGCAACGGAAGATGCAGTTCTACCTGACCACCTTGAACCTGGACAGATTTCTCACTGAATTTGCCTCGATGCTGGCACCGATGGATGCACACTCCGTTGCTGCGGTTGATGCATGGACTCAAGGCGACTACCTCTGCAGGAACTACATCCTGAATGGCTTGGTAGACCCCCTGTACAACGTCTACTGTGTCTTCAAGACGTCCAAACTCCTATAGGGGTCTTTGGAAAAGAAGTACAAAACAGAAGTCGCCGAGTCCAAGAAGTTTGTAGTCGGCAAATTTCTGGACTATAAGATGATTGACTCCAAAACTGTTGTGAGTCAAGTCCAAGAACTACAGGTCATAATGCATGATATTGCTGCAGAGAACATGATGCTGTGCGAACCATTCCAGGTTGCAGCGTTCATCAAAAAGCTTCCACCTGGATGGAAAGACTTCATGAACTACCTCAAACACAAGCGAAAGGAGATGTCTCTTGAAGACCTAATTGTCAGGTTGCGGATCGAAGAGGAGAATTGCAAGGCTGACAGGTCCTATGGAAATCAGTCCATAGAAAAGGCCAACGTGGTGGAGCACGAACAGAAGGGCAAGAAGAGAAAGTTTCTGCCACAGGCCTCAAACAAAAAACCTCTTGCGAAGAGGTTTGCTGGGAAATGCCATAAGTGTGGTTAGCTGGGGCATAAAATTTCTGAGTGTCACAGCAAGGACAACAATCGTGCAGGAACTGGACATGCAAAAGGGAATGAAAAATCCCACGCACACATAGCTTAAAACTTGTCCACTGGTCTCTCTAACCTGGACCTCTGTGCTGTAGTATCAGAGGTAAATCTTGTGGGGAGCAATCCTCGTGAATGGTGGTATGATACTGGGACCACTAAGCATATCTGCTCGGACAAGGAAATGTTCACTTCATACCAAAAGTGCAACAAAGATGAATAGCTGTTCATGGAAAACTCTTCTACCTCCAAAATTGCAGGAACAGGGAAGATAGTGCTGAAGATGACTTCAGGAAAAGAATTAACACTCACAAATGTGTTGTATGTTCCAAATATTAGAAAGAACTTGATATTAGGTTCTTTTCTAAGCAAGAATGGATTTAAGGTTGTTCTTGTTTCTGATAATTTTGTATTGTCTAAGAATGGGGTATACTTGGATAAAGGATATGTAAAGGATGGACTGTTCAAGTTTAATGTAATGACAGTCATCCCTAAAACTATTGTTCCTGCTGTTCCCAATGTTAATGAAATAACTCATATTGCCTATGTTGTTGAGTCTTCTTCTGTTTGGTATGAAAGACTAGACCATGTTAATGTCAATTCTATGCACAGATTAATTAATATGAATTTGCTACCAAAATTTAAGGTAGATAACTTCGAAAAATGTGAAGTTTGCACGGAGGCCAAACTCACTAAAACTCCATCACGATCTGTAGAAAGAAATACAGAAACTCTAGGTCTAATTCACACGGATCTGTGTGATTTAAAATACGTGCAGACCAGAGGTGGTAAAAAGTACTTTGTGACATTCATAGACGATTGCACAAAATTCTGTTATGTATACTTGTTACATAGCAAAAATGAGGGTTTAGATAAATTCAAAGAATATAAACTTGAGGTTGAGAATCAACTTCGAAAAACGATTAAAATCGTTAGGAGTGATAGAGGAGGAGAATATGATGCACCATTTAATATGTTCTGCTCTGAACATGGAATAGTTCATCAGACAACTGCTCCTTACTCACCCGAATCAAACGGTTCTGTCGAGCGCAAGAACCGAACTCTAAAGGAGATGATGAATGCCTTGTTGTTGAATTCTGGCTTACCCTAAAATATGTGGGGGGAAGCGTTGCTGACTTACCAACTACATTCTCAATAAAATACCTCACAAGAAAACCGACAAGACACCATACGAACTGTGGAAAGGTAACGTACCTTCGTATAAATACCTCAAAATGTGGGAGTGTCTAGCAAAAGTGGCAGTACCTAACCCGAAACAGGTCACCATCGGACCTAAGACGATTGATTTCATATTCATAGGCTGTGCACGCAACAGTAGTGCATATCGGTTCTTGGTATACAAATCAGATATACCGGATATCCATGTGAATATAATAATGGAATCATGGAATTCTTCCTTCTTTGAACACGTGTTTCCGTGCAAGGATACTACGTACCCCAAACGTACACGTGAACAAGGGAATGCAAGCATTTCGGTTGATGAACCAGAACATGATACTGATGAGCCTAGACGAAGTAAACGGGCTAGAACATCAAAATCATTTGGTCCTGACTTTGTAACGGCCTTTCTGTTAGAGAATGAGCCCAGAACTTTCAAGGAAGCCATGTCTATGCCTGATGCTCCTATGTGGAAGGAAGCAATCAAAACTGAAATAGACTCCATTATGAAAAATCATACATGGGAGTTAGTCGACTTGCCTTCTGGATGTAAAGCTCTAGGATGCAAATGGATTTTCAAACAAAAATTGAAACCAGATGGTTCAATAGAGAAGCATAAGGCAAGACTTATGGTACAAGGATTTAGGCAAAAGGAATGCCCAGATTTCTTTGATACATATTCCCCAGTTACAAGAATAACTTCCATAAGAATGTTGATAGCTATTGCAGCTCTATGTAACCTGAAAAATACATCAAATGGATGTTAAAACTGCATTTCTAAATGGGGACTTAGAAGAAGAAATTTATATGAAACAACCTGAGGGTTACATAGTTCCTGGACAAGAAAACAAGGTGTGCAGGCTTGTAAAATTCCTGTACGGACTGAAACAAGCTCAAAAGCAGTGGCATGTAAAATTTGATAATGTTATGATGTAAAATGGTTTCAACAGTGGCAGAGGGAGGAAGAGCCTAGGGGGGTCATTTGGGACCCCAAAAATTTTGTAAAACCCCCTAATATAGACCAAGATTTTTATTTGACCCTCCAGTTAAAAAAAATTTGGGACCCCCAAGTCTAATTCACCTCTTATTAAATGCACAAAATAGTTGTATGAGCTTTGGGCAAAAAATTAACAGTGATACTTATCATTTGATCTGTATAATCATTGGATAAAATTTTGAATAAGAAACTAGTGTGTACACAAGTTACAAGTATATTTATTTATTTGAGTCGTATCTCTTAGCCTCTAGTATTATAACAGTATAAATAGTGTAGTATGATTATTGATTAATATTATTCTTACCAAATTTAGAGTACAACTGTACAAGTGCGAAACAATACATGATACTAAAAATATAAATATGAATATTTACTTTGATTATAATTTTATTTTGATCCAATTACTTTAATTCTTCAAAACAAAAGTAAAGTAAGAGATTTTCGGCAACAATTATGTCGATACCGGGAGAAAAAAAATTTGGGACTCCCATTTTGATTTGTCTGGCTCCGCCACTGGGTTTCAAAATAAATGAATGTGATAAGTGTATCTACATCAAAGATACTCCAAATGGATACATTCTGGTCTGTCTGTATGTAGACGACATCCTCATTATTGGAAGCAATAACGACATTATCAAACAAACTAAGAGCATGCATAGTGACAAGTTTGACATGAAAGATTTGGGAGTTGCAAATGTCATACTAGGAATCAAAGTTTCCAGGACATCTGAGGGAATTACTTTATCTCAAGCTCATTATGCTGAGAAAGTACTTGAAAGATTCAAGAATTACTCCAATATGACAGCAAAAAGTCCCGTCGATCCCAATCTTCACTTGTTCAAAAACACAGGCGAAAGCATATCATAACTGGAATATGCACGTGTAATCGGTAGTCTGATGTACCTAACAAATTGTACAAGACCGGACCAAATACATTCGGTAAATGTACTGAGCCGCTACACGAGTAATCCAGGACGAAGTCACTGGAAAGGAATAACTAGAGTATTGAACTACTTGCGACATACTCAGAGTTATGCGCTGTATTACACCAGATATCCAGCAGTACTTGAAGGCTATAGTGATGCCAACTGGATATCGAACTCCAAGAACTCAAAATCCACAAGTGTATATGTCTTCATACTTGGTGGTGCAGCTGTGTCATGGAAATCCTCTAAACAAACGCTATTGGCCAGATCCACCATGGAATCTGAGTTTATTGCTTTAGACAAAGCGGCAGAGGAAGCAGAATGGCTTCGAAACTTTTTAGAGGATATTCCTATGTGGAAAAAATCAGTGCCTGCTTTATGTGTACACTGTGACAGCCAATTGGCTATAGCACGGGCACTGAGTTGTATGTATAATGGTAAGTTTCGTCATATAAGAAGGCAACACAAAACCATTAGACAACTGCTCTCAAATAGAGTAATCTCTATAGAATATAAAATCGGGCGACAACCTAGCGGATCCATTTACTAAAGGTCTGTCGCGAGAGCAGGTTGTGAGATCATTAAGAGGAATGGGTTTAAAGCCTATAACGAAAAAGGATACTTGATGGATCCTATCTAGGAATTGGAGATCCCAAGATCTAGGTTCAAAGGGACAACTAAATCTTGTAGAATCGACGTGAGCACTGAGAGATTAAAATCTCATACCCATTCTTAGGATGATAAAACAGTGCTGCCTGCAAAGAGTTAGGATAAGCTTGGTTTTTAATGATTTCCATAGCTTTGAAATAAAAGTTGGGTATAGCAGGATACTCTTTATGGGCAATCACCTTGTGAGTGTGAAATGGGGTCGTTTCTAGGAGAATGAAGAGAGGCTACATTCTCCAAGTTCACTCACGATTAACCAGGGATGTTCAAGGCCAAAATGAACACAACAAGAGAACTTAGTTCTGTGAGGAGATGAAACTGTGTGATAGTTATTGTCTAGGTTCACATCAAAGTCCGGATAGTTCAAGACATCATGATCGCTACCTGGTCAAGTGAATCCGATAGCTACTTACTAAGGGTGGTTAAAAGTTGAAAAATTACTGCCATTCCTGATACAGTGATTTTCCGATTGTACTCTCAGAGTTTTTCTGTCATGTTTTTTGTTTTTATGTCGTGTCTGGATTACATCGTCTGGTAATTTCCATTCATGTGGGGGATTATTGGAATTAATTTTTGCAGTTTTTCGGGTCCGGATTTCGGTAGGCTCCGGCCACCGGCGGCGCCGAAAAGTGAGTGGATTGCGATTCTCTCGACGACTACTATTCCGTGGTGTACTCACTTGCCAAAAACGAATTCCGTATGAATAAGAAATGTTGGTCCAAAGTTGGGTACTTGAAATGTACTAACTTGACAACTTAGAGAAAATGGATAGTCCCATATCGAAAATTAGGAAAGATTTTTTCTAGTATATATACTAGAAAATTGGACTAAAGGGCGTGGCCCGGGGGTTACCACTAATGTGTAGTGGAGAGAGGACTTAGCCAAAATGACAAACACACACATGCGCGCGCGCCCGGCCCGGCCCCGGCCTCGGCTCAGACAAAAAAAAATTTCCCCTGTGAACTGATGACGCTTTTCAGATTCGGTAACTGATACCAACAGCAGAGTAATAGCTCACCAGTTATGAATCTGAATCGCCACTCTGCTGTTGCAGAGTAGTGGACCATTACTCTGCTATTACAGAGTAATGAGCCTCTGAAGAGTCCATTTACTCTTATAAGGCTACTGAATCCTGTTCGCCATAGAGAGAGTCTTTTTGATAATCCGAACTTTATTCTTCTTCTTCCTCTTTTCCTCTGTGTCAATAACTGAGAGTACATCACAGCAGCAGTTCGCTGGAATCTCTGAAGTAAGGGTGTTGCTCTTCAGAGAAGATACAGTTGTATCCTGGGAAGCAATTCGCCAACCACCGTCACACTACGGGGTGAATTTTGCTTTAAGGAGAGAGATTTTAATCTCGACTCTGTACAAAGCATTTGGTTTGCTATTTTTCCTTTCTGTGTATTTCTGTTCTTTACAAATGTTGTTAGTATTTTTCATATTTATAAAATCGAGTTCTAACAGATATGAACCCAACAAAGTATCTGATGGCACTTCGATGAAAAGAAAAAAAAAATGCTTAGATAATGATGGATACTGTTATGTTAATAACTAATCAGTGCCACAAAAGAAACCCCAAAATTTAATCTCAGAGCTAAGCAGTCCAATCCGTGATTTCCTATAGCGGATTATTTGACTTTGAAGAAGAAGATGGAGCTTGTGAGATTTTGGCGGCACTCGCTTCGCATTTAGAGCTGCTCGGGTAGGATCCCTACACGACCCCCACTTGAGATCTACCAGTCATTTTGTGGCCTTTTTTTTATATTTTGTGGCATTTTTGTACTTGCAAAGTAGATTAGCTTAGAATTTACAAGCTTACACCAACTATGTAAGAAGGGATTTTGCACCTATAAGAGCATCTGTAGTCCGTTGAAGGGATAAAATATGCATATATATATAAATGGAAATAGCAATCGAAGTTTTGCTGCAGTCGTCAAAAGCTATTTTTTAGCTTTTTATACTAAAATAATAAGCGACGACACTTCATGTGCCGTCGGAGAAAAAATTTAATAAAAAAAAAAAAATTAATTGGAGCGACGGCACTCGAAGTGCCATCGGAGGAATAAAAATTCGTCCTCGAAGTGCAAATAAAAAATTACAAAAAAATTATAAAAAATTACAAAAACATTTCAGAAATTACGAAAAATTACAAAAACATTCCAGAAATTGCAAACAAAATTACAAAATTGCAAAAACATTTCATAAATTGCAAAAAAAATATAAAATTGCAAAAAACTCCGGACTGCAAATGAAGTGCCGTTCGACAAAAGCGGGGCAAGGGACGGCCGTCTGAGAGTTTGGGCTATTTTTTGGGTTGTTTTTAATTAAAAAAATTAATTTCTATTCGAGCGACGGCACTTGAAGTGTCGTCCGACAAAAAAAAAATAAATTTTTTCGTTGGGACGGCACTTCGAGTGCCGTCTCTCATATATGGATATTTCTCAAATCCTCTCTCATTTTTGGCAATGTATTGTAGCCAAATATGCATATATTTGGCAAACGACTGCAACTCCGTTTTGCGCCAATATGCATATTTGGCAAATGACTACAGATGCTCTAAGATCAGCTTCTGTGCGTAGAAAATACTCCATAATTATTAGTTTTCTTTAAATTAAAATTAATAATAATAATTATTATTATTATTAATATTAGTGAAACTAATTTTATTTTGATCTCCCCCCCCCCCCCCCCACCCCAAAATAAAATATAATAATAATAATAATAAATTATAATTATAATTATTATAAAAAAACTTAAATTCATATCGAAATATGGTACTCAACTGTCATCAAACTTATTAATAAGAGTGGGGTTTTGATCCCATAAAAATAAAACTAGTAAATGTACGTGCGATGCACGTCTAAAAAAAGTTAAGTCATGAATATATATTGAATAAGAAAAAAAGTAGTTTATATTTGAATGTTTTGATTTGGGCTACACGTGCAGTACATATTTATATTTGTTGGATATAGTTTGGACGTATATTATACGTATTTATATAGTTACAAATTTAGGGTTTGTTTGTTACATACCTCAACTTTTTCATTAAAATAGTAGAGATAAAATAAAATATAATAATAATAATAATAATAATAATAATAATAATAATAATAAAACTTAAATTCATATCAAAATATGGTACTCAACTGTCATCAAACTTATTAATAAGAGTGGGGTCGAGTGACAAGTCTCCTAGCTAGAGGTGGAGTTCAAAGATTGGAGCCTAACATACTAATTAATTCCTTACTGTAAATATGCATGAACGTGCATTGCCCTAATTTTTTTTAAATCTCTACTGTTTTAATGGAAAAGTTTGTTACCAAACAAACTCCATTTGGAATCAAACAAACACGTGCAATGTATATGCATAACTAATATAAAAGAGCTCTTAGGTTCGATGTCAGATAACGTTGGATATATATATATATATATATATATATATATATATATATATATATATATATATATAAAGACATGCATCATGTGTGTAAATTACTAGTATTATAAAAGTAAAGACTACGACGTAGTTTGGCCTCGAACCTAGGAACTCCTTTTACCGATCTCAAACCATTACCATACTCTTTACAATTACCCCTAGTGGCACCAACTTTTATTTTATATAAGTGACACTTTTGTAAATAATTATGTCGTAAATAAATTTGAACTTTGAGGGTATTATGGTAATTGACAAAAATTGACTAAATAGATGATTAATATAACATCCACTTAAAAAATGAGTGGTTGAAATTAGATAGTTGATTGTCTTCAATTTACATTTGTCTACAAAAGACACAACCCCAACTCTTCCATTATATAATACTAGTAATCTGCAAGTGCGATGCACGTTCCAATCTTTTTTTTAGAGTAAATAATAAGATGTAATCTGGCATGGAATCTAAGACATCCCTTTACTCATACATACTCTTTACCAATTAACCATAGGGGCACAAACTTTTATTTTATATGAGTGGCACTTTTGTAAATAATTATGTCGTAAATAAATTTAAACTTTGAGGGTATTATGGTAACTAACAACAATTGAATAAATGAATGGTTAATATAACTCCCACTTAAAAAAGAATGATTGAGATTAGATGGTTGATTGTCTACAAATTACATGTTGTCTACAAATGACAACCCCAACTTTCTTATTATAGTATTAGAGATTACACACACACACACACACACACACACACACACCCCCGCCAGGTTACGTCTTAGTATTTACTTTAAAAATATATACTTATTAGGACGTGTTACGTCTTAGTATTTACTTTAAAAATATATACTTATTAGGACGTGTTATGTCTTAGTATTTACTTTATATATATGTACTTGTTAGGACGTGTTACGTTTTAGTATTTAGGCTGCGTTTGGATAGAATTTTTAAATTCGTTTTCAGTTTTATAAAAAAAAAACTTCCCAAAAGTTGTTTGTATAAGACTCATTTCACAAACCAGTTTAGCAAAAATTTTGGAAGAACCTCATTTTAAAACCTGCTTTCCAAAAACTATAAAAAGATCATTTCCAAAACGTCCCCTCTCCTTTACTCAACGCTCCTCTCCTTTACTCCCTTCAATGCTCCTCTCTTTCTCCCTTCTCGACAACAACGCTCATATCGTTCTCCCCAGATCTACCCAAAATCGTTTGCAAAATCAACAAATCTTGACAAAATCTTCACCAAATCTACTCCACCATAAGATTCGGCCGCCCGGTGAGAGCATATAGCCGTATAGTACGTCAGATTTGGTGCCCCTACATAGATCTAGGGTTCATGGTTTGTGAGACCAGATCTGCTTACAAGAGAAGGTGTAGTCGAGCAAGGTGTAGTCGAATAAAACATCGTCTGAAGCTTGAATCTAGTGGATACAACTTCTCTAATCTTCAAACCAAAGTATGATTTATTTGGAACCCATTTTTTTTTCAGCTTACAAGGGTATGATTTTGGTCATTGAGGAGGTAATCCACGTCTGTACAAATTGGGTTTTTTTTTTTAATGGTCTGATTTGAGGGATTAAGGATGTGCCTGAGATGAATTTGCAGATGATGGTTTCTGATCCTATATAACTACACGCCCAATTTTTGGCTTTCCAAATTGCATTCTTGTGAAAATATTCATCCTATAATGGCTTCTAATGCTTCTGATGCCTTCTGATGCTTGTGATGGATAATGATGGTTGCTGATGCTTTATAAGGGAATAGAAAGGATTATGTTTTAGTTTACCTGGAAGAGCTCACTGCACTCAGGCACATCCTTGTTCATTTTGTTCTTGTGAAAATTTGTTCGGTTCATTTTGTTCCTATGAAAATTTGTTACAAGAAGCCATCATCTCCAAATTTGTTCCTGTGAAAATTTGTTCGGTTCATTTTTGTAGTGCAACAGTTTTTCATTGTTCATTTTTATTTACCATTTCTGTTCCTAATATAGATGACTAGTAAGGGGAAGGAGATGGAGGTGGATGTTGATTTTGGGTTATGGAATCCAAATGTTGAGCGGGTATTTGTGATGTTAATGGAGGAGGCGGTAGACCGAAATAGTCTTCAAAGTTTGACATTTGAAGCAAAAGTTTGGCAACAGTTTGTGGTTGATATGAAACACATTGTTAAACGTACATTTTCGGTAAGACAATTAAAGGACAAACATTCAAGACTTAGGATTAAATGGAGGGAGTTTGAGACTTTGAAGAACTAAAGTGGTATCGGTTAGGATGAAGAGAACCAAACAATCAATTGCGAGCCGGAAGTTTGGCACACATATGTTAAGGTTCATCCATATCTTTATTTTTATAATAGTATGTGATTCCCATCATATTATACTTAAACGTCACTTTACTAATTGTAAATTAACACGAATTTTTTTTTTGATAGGCACGCCCTGGGGCAAAAATATTTCGGTCGAAGGGATTGTCGAATTATGATGCTTTGACCAAAAATTTTTAGGGGTCTACTGCCCAGGGCTTACTTTCTAGGGCTTCAACACAAAAGCCCCTTGACTCCGATGAGGAACAGAGATTCGATGATGAGTTCGCCCACCACGATGTACCGATAGTAGATGTGGATGATGAGGGTGATGATGCACTGAGAGGGAAGGGGTCTCGCAAAAGGAAATCTGGTGCTTCAAGTGGCCGAGCAACAAAAAGCACGAAGGGTTCTAAGATGGATATCTATATCGATGCGATTACCTCTGCAAATGTTGCAAAAACTGAAATGCTAAGGGCCAGAATGTCCGAACAAAGTAAACCCATGGTTGTAGAAGATCCTTACTCCATGGGAGTGTGCATGAATATAATTAATACGATTAGAGGGATTGATTCCCAACAGGTTGGGAAGGCAGTTCAGTTGTTTGCTCAAAGTTCTGTGTGGCGTGAAGCCTTCGTTTGTATGAACGAGGAGGTTAGGGGGTTGTGGCTGAAGAGTCTCGTGGAGTAGGGATCTCACCTGTTTGAGTGGTTCCATTACTTTGTAATGGTTATTTGTTTTACATTTATTATATCTGTATGATTTAGTTTGTTTTCTGATTATTTCTTGGTACAATGAGGTGGATGTTTTATTGTAATGGTTTAATTGAATGAACTTTAGCTATTACTATGTTATGTTGTGATTTTGTGTGCTTTATCAATGTTAGATAATATAAGATGTTAGGGTAATTCTTTATATAACATCAACTATTGTCGTAGTATTAAAACTTGAACATACTTTATGCAAATGAATTCTACTTTTTCAGAGTGAAGTACTATTGCAAGTGCGACCATAGTGATGGACTCTTTAGATGATGACAGTGACGGAATTGATGACTTGATGACACTCCAGTTCCTAATGGCCACATAAAAAATCCACAATTCACTTCTGTACTAACAGGACGAGAATAATTGCAAGAAATATTAGATGGTCCCGTGTATAAGTGTCATCACATATTCCGCATGAATCAAGATTGTTTTTTGGCTTTGTGTGAATTTCTAAAAAATGGCAACTATCTCGAGGAGACGCACGAGGAGTCCCAACATAGACACGTGTTTATTGAAGAAAGTGTTGCCATTTTTTTGTACATTGTCGGTCATAGTCACAAAGTGAGAGGGGCTTCTGATCGGTTTCAACACTCGACAGAAACAATCAACAGTCATTTTAAAATTGTGTTGAGAGGTTTGGCAAGAGCAGCAACAGTTCTTATTACTCCCCCAAATATGACACGTATGCATGAAAGGATCACTAGTTCCACGGACTTTTATCCATGGTTTAAGGTATTTTTAGAACCATATTTATTAACATATTATTATAATATTTCAATGTTTATTGATATTCTAGGTTTTAAATTCATGAATGTAGGGAGCTATCGGTGCTGTTGATGGCACATTAATTGATGCTTGGGCACCCGCTAGTCGACACAATGCTTGTCGAGGAAGAAAGGGAAACATAACTCAAAATGTGCTAGCCGCTTGTGATTTTGATATGATGTTCACATTTGTTTATGCGGGATGGGAAGGAAGTGTTAACGACTCCTGTGTAATTCAAAGTGCATTAACACAAGGACTGTTTCAAATCCCTCCAGATGATAAATATTAATTGGTAGATTGCGGTTATAAATATGCCCGGTTTTTTTAGCTCCATACCGTGGTGAGCCATATCACTTGCACGTCTTCCAAGGGGCCAATCATGCACCGACTCAACAAAGGCAACATTTTAACAAAATGCATGCAAGGCTACGAAATGTCATTGAAAGAACCTTTTGAGTATTTAAAAAAAGATTTCCCATCTTCAAGTATATGACAAACTACAAGCCAACAAGAGAGGTTTTAATGGTAACTGCTTGTTGCGTAGTTCATAATTTTATACGGAGACATTCAGTGGACGACACATTTTTTTTCGGATTTTGTAGATAAAGAATTAATTCATCATCTACAAAATGAAGAGAATACATCCACATCTCAAGGGTTGGATTTGTCATCTTCCCACTTGAACCGTATATGTAGGAAAAGAGATCAAATTGCTACGGCAATGTGGAATGCGAGACAGTAATGTAATGATAAATTTGGAGATTCCTCTTCCTAACTACTGTTTTAGCCTAATGTGGTGTGTAGCTTCATTGTACCATTTCATGGTATGATTATAAGTGCATTTGTTCCTTTCGTTTCTCATCTATTTGATAACTACTATCAAGTTGATTTAAATATGATGGTCATGATAATGATCACTGGTCAGTTAGATACATGAATTGTTTATGTGCATTACACTGATACATCATTCTTTATGTGCATTATACTGATACTTCATTATTTTTGGAAGGGGTATTTGATGGTCATGGGTAATTGTTGCAAACTTCATTAAATTCTAAAGTAAATTCTAAAGAGTATACAGATGCAAACATTGCACATGGTTGCAGTCTGAGATTTCACTTGACCAGGCAAACTTTATGATGTATAAAGATGCAAACTTTATGTTGTATATACTGTCTGAGATTTCACTTGACCATTTCTTGATGTTCAAGCATTGCACAAGGATGCAGTTTTGTAAGCTATGATGGTCAGAAGAATGAATGGAGTTGGATCTAATAGGAAGTGCTTGTTTTAAATTTTAATTCAGCACCAAGTTTATTTAATTTCGGTCGGTCTAGGCAATGATGAAATACAAAAATTATTTTTTGAATGTGTATCCTCCCCTTCTGCCTAGTTTTTTTGTATACTGGTGAATAGGAAAATATAGAATAGCTGCAGTGAAGCAGCAGGAAATGAACATTTTTTAAGGTGATCTGTGGTTTCTGTTTTGGTTTATGTGAAGTCAAAGAGGTTTTTATGTGGACTTTTTCTGCTGAGCTGAGTGTATGATTGATGAATTTAACTGGGGGGGCACATGATTAGGACTAGGGCATTAAAATGCAGCCTTCGGCTAATCTTGATGATTTATTTGAACAATTGTTCTATACAAATGTGTTCTGAGCCTACGACTAATTCAATCCCCCCAAATATTTGACACTGCTCTTTACATGTATTTACTTTCATGATATCATATTTACAGTTGTTACAATTTATCGCAGGAGTTAGAGTGGTGTGGAGGAGCAAGTTAACAGGCTTGGCAAATGGGATATTGTTAAGCATTTGGGTATTGATATCCTTCACTTATTAATTGGGTCATTTATTTAAATTTGCATAAGATTTGTATCAATTGGGTATTGATAATCCAATCAATATTGCTGACTTCTGATCCTATATAACTACACTGATAATTGTTGGCTTTCCAAATTGCATTCTTATGAGCCATATTCATCCTGTGATGGTTTCTGATGCTTTTGATGCCTTCTGATGCTTGTGATGGATAATGATGGCTTCTAATGCTTTATAAGGGAATACAAAGGATTGTGTTTTACTATGGTTTTTATTAACCAATAATTTTGTACCTATCAAAATTACCTTCTTGTTACTATGGTATTACTGTGAAGGCTTTTGATGCTTGTGATGGTTTTGGATGCTTGTGATGGCTTCTGATGCCTTCTAACGCTTTATAAGGGATTATTAAGGGATGCTTTATACGGGATGGTTATGATGGCTTCTGATGCTTGTGATGGCTTCTGATGCTTGGGCAAAACCAGTTTGTGAAATACAAGTAACCAAACACAAATTTTCAAGTTTTTTATTAGAAAAAACAGAAAAGGATTTTTAATACACTATCCACATGTGCATCTGAAAAATCTGGAGATGATGTATTCTGATCCTATATAACTAAACTGAATTTTTTTTTCCTGTCCATATTTCCTTACTGTGGAAAATTTCCTTCAGATAATGGCTTCTGTTGCTTCTCATGCCTTCTAATGTTTGTCAAGGCTTCTGAGAGCTTCTCATTCTTTATAAGGGAAGACAAAGGATTATATTATAGTATGATTTTTATTAGTACATAATTTTGTTCCTGTGAAAATTACCTTCTTCATACTATGTTATAACTGTGAAGGCTTCTGATGCTTGTGATGGCTTCGGATGCTTGTGATGGCTTCTGATCCTCGGGCAAATCAGTTTGTGAAATACAAGTAACCAAACACAAATTTCTATAATTTATCAAGTTCAAATTTTCAGTTGGACTGTTTAGTATGATATGTATCTATAATTTATTATATTTTCATTGGCTGATGAGACAAGATATGTGCGATAGTAATTTGCACTTCTTATTGTTGAAATACTCAACCAGATTCATATGCACTTCTTAGTATAATTTGATTAGATTCAGTTAAGCTTCCCTTCATTCAGTTAAGTTGTCTTCATTCCTTCTAACAGAATGCAGATACATACAAATTATTTATTTTGATTGATTAATGCAAATGATTCATTTCTTGATGATTTGCTAGATAAAGGCTATTAATTGAGTTGCTGTTGTGATGCCATACAGGTCTGCTATGATTGGAGTAAAGGTGCTGAAAATCATAATTCGGCGACTGCGAAGACGTACATCTATCTTCATAGTCCACAGGTCTTGTATTCTACATTTGGGCTCAAGTTTTTATGTACAGAACAAAAATTATCAACTTCTCACACACCTTGAAGAGAAAATTTCTGACTGGATTTGGATCCTCTCGAATACTAGAGAGTTCTATACATGTCCAACCATTCATTTGCATTATGATGAAACTTCTCTTCATGTCCAACCAATCATCTATGCATTTACAGAAATTATCTAGAGTTGTAGAACTCATGGATTTGAATCAGTTGATCACTGCTTTTGTTTCATTGCAGGCGCGATTCATTGGAGGAGTGATTTTCAACACCACAGGGTTATCTTCTTTGGTTTTTCCTGTAGTCTCTTCAATATAGCATGTATTTGTATGAAAAAATAGAAAGGGGGGAAATGGTTTCTTTTTCTAGTCCTTGCCCCTAACTATATTTATAAGTCTACATTAGTTAAATGGGCTGCATGCAATACTGCATGTTGCATATGTCCAGTTTTGCAATGAAAGATGTGTTTTGTCCAGATTTGCAATGAAAGAATTATGTCCACTTTTTGTAATGAAAGGTGTTTCTTGTCCAGTTTTGCAGTGAAAGATGTATATTTGGGCAAAAAAGGTAGTGGGGATCCAATGCTAGGTTGAATAACCTCATGGACAAATAGCAGTTTGCATGACCCAATCCCAATTCAAGCCACACGGTTTGTGCTTCGAGTCTGAATAAACTGAAGTTACATGTTGTTGAATTCTAACTGCAGAATAAACTCAACAACGACGACGAGATGCAAGAACTATGGAATCAAAATAAGAGAAAAAATAACAACCAAAAGCAACACACAAAAACACACAAGATTTTTATCGAGGTTCACCCAAACAATAGATACTTCCCTGCGCAGAGGCACTCCTGCGATTTCCACTAGAAATATGAAGATTAGGTTTACAAATCTCTCAAGAACTCACTACCAAGGTGTAGGGTTTCTCTCTATCTCCCTCTCACTTAATGACGGCTGGTAGATCTATTTTTTTTCTTCTCATAACCCTAAAATCGTACACAATACAATATATATAGGATTCCACAACTTTTCATCTCAGCCGCCCATCAATCAGCATCGGGAAGGTCGATCGCACCATCTTGACGGTCGACCGGTCTTCTCCCTCGACTGCACGAAATCCAACAGAAAGCGGGTCGGTCGACTGCGCGGTCGACCGGTCATTCCTTCAAGATGCAGAGTTGAGTCAGAGAGCAGGACGGTCGACTGCGCGATCGACCGGTCATCTTGCCTGGGCGGTCGGGGGGTGCGGTCGACCGCAACTCTGCTGTAGCCACTTGCTACTCTTGACCAGTTGCTCCCACTTTGACTCTCCTTCCCATCTTTCTTCTTCAACTCATTATCGTGTATTGGATCCACAAACCCCAACAATCTCCCACTTGGAGACATATACACGAAGTCTCTAACCTGTTCTTCATTCTTCCATTGGCCTAGTCTAGGCCCGTGTCTCTGCGAGTCTCCTCAACAATTAACCTGGAAAGAATCCGATAGCGGTATAGCAAAAGCGATGTATCTTGCTATCCACCACCTTAGTGAGCATGTCCGCCGGATTCTTAGTGCCAAGAATCTTAGTTAGCTTCAACCATTTCTTTTCAACCGCCATTCTAACAAAATGATACCTCATTTGAATGTGTCGAGTCCTAGAGTGATATGCCAAGTTTTTTGCCAAGAACTGCACTTTGACTATCACACCATAGTTCACCTATGGGTTGCTTCCTGCCCAACTGTTTCATAAGCTCCGAAATTCACAACATGTCTTTCGTCGCTTCTGTAAGTTCCATATACCCTGACTCCGTGGTTGACTGCACTACAACCTTTTGTAACTGCGAAGCCCAACTAGCAGTTGTTCCACCAATTGTAAATACATACACTGTAGCACTTCTGCAACCAGCACGATCGCCCAAAAAGTCTGCATCTACATAACCATTTATATGCAAAGAATCTCCTCCAAAACAAAGAGAGTGATCTGAAGTACCTGCTAGATATCTAAGAATCCACCTTACTACATCCCAATGCTGTTTACCTGGATTCTTCATGTAACGGCTGACAACTCCCACTGCTTGTTCGATGTCTGGTCTTGTAGACACCATCGCATACATCAAACTCCCAACGGCTGTCTTATGACACAAGTCCATTGATAACTTGAAGTGAGCAGCTAAGGGACAAGTGACTGGCCTCGCGCCATCCACATTGAATCTCTTCAACACCTTCTTCACATAGTCCACTTGAGATAACCAAAGCTTCTTGCTACTCCTGTCTCTACTGATCTTCATGCTGAGGATTTGCTTTGCTTCACCCAAGTTCTTCATTGAAAACTTCGAAGCTAGCATCTTTTTCACTTTCTTGATCTTCTCTATACATGAACCTGCTAACAGCATGTCGTCCACATACAACACCAAGGTAACTCTATCACTGTCCTCATATCTACGAACATACACACAATGATCCGTTTCGCACCTATCGAAACCTTTTCCTCTCATGAAGCAATCAAACTTCAAGTACCATTGCCGCAGTGCTTATTTGAGCCCATAAAGACACTTCTTCAATCAACACACCAGATCTTCCTTTCCTTTAGCTTCAAAACCTGTGGGTTGTCTCATGTATAGCTCTTCTTCGACATCACCATGGAGAAATGTTGTCTTCACATCCAACAGCTCTAAGTGCAAGTCTTCAACTGCCACAATACTGAGCAGAACCCTAATAGAAGCCATCTTCACAACTGGTGCAAAGATCTCACTGTAATCGACACCTTTCCTTTGAGAGAATCCTTTCACAACAAGCCTGGCCTTGTACCTCTTACTGTCATCTGCCTCATCTTTGACTCTGAAAATCCATTTGTTCATAAGAGCGCGCTTCCCTACAGGTAACTTGGTCAACTCCCAAGTTTGCTTCTATTCCAAGGAGCTCATCTCGTCCTTCATGGCTAACTCCCACTGAATTCAAGCCTCATCCCTCAAAGCCTCCTTATGAGTCTCTGACTTCCCCGAATCCATGCACAGAACATGCTCGTGAAAAACACTAGCTGATGGATCAAATATCCTGGTTGGCCTCCTCTCTCATATCGATCTCCTCAACGTGGATACCGGTTCACCGACCGGTTCAGGTTCCCCGAACTATTCTGGCTGTACCTGTTCGTCTTGGATAACCTACTCATTCCCAATAGTCTCACCATGAGCCTCCTATGCTGCATGTGGTACCTGTACCTGTTGTTGCACTATAGGGCCTCCACCACTAGGGCCACCTTCAGAATTTAAATCTGAGTCTGAGTCTGAACCCCAATCTGACTCTGAACTGGTTGTACTGTCTTGACCTGTGTGCATGTCCTTGTATAGGACCTCTTCATTGAACACTACATTCCTGCTGCGAATGACTTTGTTATCCACAAAATCCCAAAGCCTGTAACGATACTCATCGCCACCATAGCCATTGAACACACACCTCCTAGACTTAGAGTCCAACTTCTTTCTTTCTTCCATGTCAATTAGTGCATATGCCATACAACCATAAACTTTCAAATGCGAATAATTAACAGTTTTACCTAACCATAGTTCTTCTGGAATGGCCCCATCAAGGGCACTAGACGGGCAACGGTTAATCAAGTACACTGCCGTATCAACTGTAGTGGCCCAAAGATGGACCGGAAGACCCGCATGAAGTCTCATGCATCTCGCCCTTTCGAGTATCGTGCTGTTCATCCTTTCTGCTATACCATTCTCCTGTGGAGTCTTAGCAACTATTTTGATTCCTCTGATACCTTACTTTGCCAGATAGTTAACGAACTCTTTGCATGTGCACTCACCTCCGTTGTCTGATTTTATTGCTTTCACCTTGCAACCCGTTTCATTCTCAACCCTGACCTTCCAAGCTCTGAAAGCCTCAAAAACTTCTGATTTCTCACGAATTGCATAAACCCAAACCTTTATTATAGCATCATCGATGAATGTGACGAAATATCTCTTACCACCATAAGAGAATTCCTGAGCTGGACCCCACACATTTGTATGTACCAACTCTAGCTTCGCAAGCTTCTTATCATGCCCACCCAACTGAAAGCTAACTGTCTTCTATTTGCCCATCACACAATTCTCATAAAAATCCATCTCAACCTTCTTCAGTCCCTACAAAAGATCCCTAGAACAAAGCTGCTTGATACCCTTTTCACCAAGGTGCCCCAACTTGACATGCCATAGAATTGAAGAGAAACTACCTACTAATACTGTAGCAATGATATCACCTGAATCACCTCCCCTGAGTAAGTACAACGTGTCACCACGCTTTTCTTTTGCCACCAACCTGGCACCTGTAGTCACCTTCCATTCTCCATGCCCAAAAGTTGTTGTAAACCCTTCTTTGTCTAGTTTTCTAGTTGAGATCAAGTTTTTCTTCAAGCTTGGAATATGTCTTGTATCATACAAGACCAATTGCCCACCATTGCGAGCCTTCACTCTCAGAGTGCCTCAACCCACAACTGGACATATCTGCCTATTACCAACTGAAGCTGCACCAAAATCATCTGTCCTGTAATCCTCAAACACATTCCGCATGGGGGTACAATGAGAAGAAGCACCTGAGTCTATACACCAATCATCTTGCAAAATATTAAATCCAGCAGATAAACACAATTCATCTAGACGGGGTTCAATACTTACCACATTGGCTACCTGAGACCCTGCTTGTGCTTTCTTATACTCCTCGCATTGGTCTCTCTTGTGTCTTGGCTTCTTGTAGTACCAACACTCACCTTTGCGATTTCCTGTTCTTGACTTGGACCTGTGATTCCTACTTTGCGACCTCCCTCTGTTGTTACTTCTACCACGGTTATTAACTGACAGCGCGGTATTGCTAGGATATGACACTGAAGTCTCTCCATATCTCTTTCTCCTTGTATCCTCATTCATGATGCTGCTTATAACATCCTTTAGGGTGATCGTATCAGTAATGGTGCTAGTAATAGTCTGCTCTACTGTGCCGTAACTATCGGGAAGACTGGATAGCAATAACAACGATTGTGCCCTCTCCTCAAACTTTAAACCCGACGATTCCATTTGATTGTAAACCATACAGAAATTGTTGATGTGCTCAGCAACCGAACCCATTTCTGACAACTTCAAGTTAATCAACTTCTTTAGGTGTAAGATCTGATTTGCTGCATTCGGTTTCTCAAATATGTCTGTCAATATCTCCATTGCCTCCTTTGTGGTTCTTGCCTTCTCAATATGAAATAGCACCTTCCTACTCAGCGACAACTGAATCTGCCATAGCACTTTCTGATCCAATCTATTCCAGCCCGCCAATGCAACTGGATCGACCTTTGCTCCTTTTGGCTTCACACCAAACAACGAATCATCTAGATCCTTCTGTCGGAGATATGCAATCATTTGGATCTTCCACGTTGTGAAATCCATTCCATCGAACTCTTTGACTCTACTCTTGTCCCCCATCTCAATCAAGACTACCAACCTGTAGCTCTGATACCACTTTGTTGAATTCTAACTACGGAATAAACTCAACAACGACGACGAGATGCAAGAACTATGGAATCAAAACAAGAGAAGAAAGAACAACCAAAAGCAACACACAAGAATACACAAGATTTTTATCGAGGTACTCCTGCAATTTCCACTGGAAATATGAAGATTAGGTTTACAAATCTTTCAAGAACTCACCACCAAGGTGTAGGGTTTCTTTCTATCTCCCTCTCACTTAATGACGGCTAGTAGATCTCTTTTTTCTTTTCACATAACCCTAAAATCGTACACAATACAATATATATAGGATTCCACAACTTTCCATCTCAGCCACTCATCAATCAGCGTCGGGACGGTCGACCGCAAAATCTTGACGGTCGACCGGTCTTCTCCCTCGACTGCACGAAATCCAACAGAGAGCGGGTCGGTCGACTGCGTGGTCGACCGGTCATTCCTTTAAAATACAGAGTTGAGTCAAAGAGCGGGACGGTCGACTGCGCGGTCGACTGGTCGTCTTGCCTGGGCGGTCGGGGGGGCGGTTGACCGCAACTCTGCTGTAGCCACTTGCTACTCTTGACCTATTGCTCCCACTTCGACTCTCCTTCCCATCTATGTTCTTTAACTCATTATCGTGTATTGGATCCACAAACCCTAACACATGTCATTTTCATTTTTCAGAATATAAGCAGCCAATCAATCATTCATGATATGGTTTGGAAAAAAATTTTGCTTCTTTTGAAAGCAAAGAAGACCTGATCGGGCCATCTGAAAATTAGATCGGGCCATCTGGAAATTAGAAGTTAACGAAACGAAGCGCACAATGAAATTGCAAAAGCTAGAAATAAAAGCAGAGGACAACAAAGCAAGAAAGCCAAAAAATAGACTAAATTATTTATACACTAATTGCTTTTGCGAAATGGCTGTTTACAATTTATGCCGATTCAGAAAACAGAAAACAAAATAATTCATTCCAGCAATAAACCTCTTGAAAGGAATGAGATATGGAGATGTTGTAGTCCTTGTTGTGATTCCACGGTCAAAGTAGCTTTGATTTTGCACAGATCTTCTGACAATAACTCTTCAATTCTTTTGTTTTGCTTCGCCTGTTTATGTGACTTATTGAGTTATATAAGTCATATTGGGTGTAATAAGTCATGTTAGGTGTAATAGAGATAATATCTTCTTGCTGGTCTACTTGTAGGACTGTGCTCTGTAACTTCAGTAAAAAAAATTATTCAGAAAAAAAAACAAAAGCAAATTGATTTAAGCAAACGCCTTTTATACTTTCATATTCAAAAAAATGTTTTTTAAAAAGTTGGCAATTTTTTTGTATAACCAAACCCATTTTATACTCTCATTCTCCAAAAACTGTTTTTATGAAATTTTGGAATTTTTTTTAACCAAACGCCTTTTATAGTCTCATTTTCAAAAAATTGTTTTCAAAAAACAGTTTTTAAAATGTGTTTTCAAAACAACAAACCAAATGCAGCCTAAAGCTGTATAGAAATATATTTTCTTGGGTGGTGACACACAAAGATAGAACGGAGAATTGGAAAGAAGAACACAAATGAGGAATTAGTGAAGCATGATGGCCAAGACATACCTAAGAGCGACCGTTTTCAATATTTAGGCTTGATTATACAAAGAGATTGAGAGATTTGTAGAGATGGGGAGATTTGTAAATATGTTATAAATAGGATCCAAGCAGGGTGCTTAAATGGAGAAGCGCTAGGCGTGTTTTGTATGAAAAATGTATACCTTTGAAGTTGAAGAAAATTTTTTATAGGACGGCTTTTAGACCAGCAATGATGTATGGAGTAGACTGTTGGGCAACAAAGAAACAACGTGTCTAAAAAATGAGTGTAGCGAAGATAATGATGCTAAAATGGATATATGGTAAAACCAGGATTGATAGATTAGAACGAGCATATATGAAACATGATAAATGTAGCTCCCATCCAAGATAAATTACGAGAGAATCGTTTCAGGTAGTTTGGACATTTCACATGCAGACCTAATAGTACCCCGTTAGAAAGAGTAATTTGATAAGTATTGAGGGTAGAGTTAGGGGTAGGGAAAGACCTATACTTACTTGGGTGAAAATTGTGAGAAACGATATGATAGCTTAAGGCCTTACAGAAGATATTGTGCTGAACCGAGCAGAATGGAAAATCAGGATTCATGTAGTCGACCCCAACTAGTTGGGAATAAAGCTTTTTTGTTGTTGTTGTTGTAAGTTTACCGACAATGGTATTATCCATTTTAATTCCAAGTCCTCGTATAGGGACAATGGGTTGATTAGAGGACTATGACAGAGGCAAGGCCGTCATAAATGTTCAATATGCGGATGATACCCAGATTTCTAGCGATTGCGATGCTACACAGACAGTTTTACTCAAATGGGGACTGTATCTACTCGAGGAGTGGTCCGAACTGACGATCGACTTCCTCTAAAGCACCTAAACATTCTTAGGTGACACTGGTGTTGAAGGCCAAACGGTGGCAACGATTCTAAACTGCTCGGTTCATAAACTGCCAAAGTACTTGGGTTTGCAGATTAGAAGTGGGACACTCAGGAAGGATGATTGGAATGAACTTATTGACATGATTGCTAACAGGTGGAAGAGGAATATGCTATCCTTTGGTGGTCGCCTAGTCATGATAAATTTGGTGGTCAACTCAATACTGCTTTACTTCGTGTCATTTGGTTGGATACCAGTTTGGGTGACGAAGAAGATCAATAGGCTCAGACTGCAATTCCTTTGGAACGGGGCAGGGACAAAGAGGAAAGGATAGCCACTAATTAAATGGAGGATGGTATGCTGAAGAAAGAGTTTGGAGGATTGGGCGTAATTGTTAGGATTGTTGACTCAAATACACTGGCATAAGAAGAAGAAAAAGAGATGAAGAATATGTAGCAATACAGTGCAGTTGAATGCAAAGTTGAGCAGTCGACTGCCATGGTCTGTTGTTGATGTTGTGAGAGTGCAGTCGATTGTCCAACTCTCAGTTTTGGCAAAGTGTATTGACAGCCGACCTATTTTAGGTGCATTCGACCGACTTTAGGTGCAGTCAACCATGTGCGACTATGTGTGTTTATATGGGTTGCAGGTTTTGGATCCAATTGACTGCATTTGTGTTTATCTTTGAAGGTGTATTTGGGAGCTATATATATATATGTAAATCCTAGGGTTTAGAGTACTAATCATAACTACATCTTTAAGAGGGGTCGTGTGCCGAGTGATTCCAAAGGTGAGGGAGAGATTAGAGTGTGATCTCATTGTATCTTTGTATTTCTTGAGTAATAAGAAGTATTGATTATCTCTACATATCATTGTATTCTTGTGATTGTGAGATCATGTGTATTGTATGGTAGATTTGGTTATTGGTGCATCTAGATCTTGTGGGGGTTCTTGGGTACTACAAGTAGTATCAAAGCTTAGGATTTTGGGATTAACGATAACAAGTCGAAAGTCGAGAGGTATGATAGAAGTGATTTTGCGATGTGAAAGATTCAGATGGTAGCGTATCTTCGTCAGAAACATCTAAATGGTTTGTTGTTTGATGAGAAGTTGAAGGTGCAGACAATGATGTGAAGATCTTGGCGGCATGGAATCGTTTAGATCAAAAGGCACTTTGACAGATTCAGTTATCACTGAGTAGGAAAGCGTTATTTCATATCGAAGGCAAATACCACAAAGGAGGCTATGGAGATTCTCACGGATATGAATGAGAAACCGTCAATATCTAATCAAATTCTTCACTTAAAGAAATTGGTTAATATGAAATTGAGAGTAGGGGGTTCAATAGCAAAACATGTGAACAATTTCTGTATGGTTTACAACCAGATGGAAGCTACATGATTTAAGTTTACAGAAAGGGAGCAGTCATTGTTACATCGTTTTACTCTATCCGGCAGTTATGGTACGATGGAACAGACAATTACATGGACTATGAAATATTCGAAAACTCTACAGGATGTTATGAGCAGCATCATGAACGAGTAGGTGAGAAGGAAGAGAAACACAGAGTTTTCATCAAGTTCTAGCCAGCATTTTCAGTTGAGAAGTGTGTGAGATCGAAGGGAAGTCGAAAAAGAAAATATCAGATAAGTGAGTTCGAGAGTGGATCTAATGACATCGATGATGGTGGTGGCCCTGAGTGTTGGTATTGTCACAAGAGGGGTCATATGGTGCGTATCTGTAAGGATCTAAAGAAGAAGAGGCAAGAACAATCAAAGCAAGCCAATGTGATGACCAATAATACAACTGGTAACGAGTTGTGTTTATCAGCAAGTGTAGAGTTGGACACGTGAGATTGGTGTATTGATTCAAGTGCTTCTTTTCATTGCACTTCGAGGAGGGAGGTGTTTTAGGAGTACATCTCTCAGAAAGATCTAGATGGTCTGTTGTTTAATAAGAAGCTGAAAGGCGCAGACAAGGATTCGAATATCTAGCCGTCATGGAATCGTTTAGATCAGAAGGCACTTTGGCAGATTCGGTTAGCACTGAATAGGAAAGCGTTATTTCATATCGAAGGCAAATACCACAAAGAAGACTATGGAGATTCTCACGGATATGTATGAGAAACTATCGGCATCTAATCAAATTCTTTACTTGAAGAAATTGGTTATTATGAAGATGAAAAAGGGGGTTCAGTAGTAGAACATGTGAACAATTCTTGTATGGTTTACAACCAGATAGAAGCTAAGATTTAAGTTTTCAGAAAGGAGTCGGTAATTGTTAATTTGATCTACTCCATCCGACAGTTATGGTACGATGAACAGACTATTACAGGAACTTTGACATATTCAATAACTCTACAGGATGTTGTGAGCAACATCATGAACGAGAAGGTGAGAAGGAAGAGAAACGGAGAGCTTTCATCATGATCTAGCCAGCACTATCGGTTGAGAAGCAAAGGAGATCAAAGGAAAGTCGAAGAAGAAAGGATCAGAAAAAGTGAGTCCAAGAGAACTGGTATTGTTCGTGTGAAAGCTGGTGATAGTCAGTAGATTATCTTGTGGGAGACAACATATCCTAAACTTGAAAGAAAATCTTATCTTAACGGGAAATTTCGATAAAGAGGGTTTGTCGACTACATTTGGTAGTGGAGAGGAGTATAACTACAAGTTCAGAAGTGTTAGCAAAAGGGAAGTGTGAGGGATCACTGTATTTGCTACGAGATGAGGTGTGTCATTCTACTGTAGTTGACTAAGCCAAAATAGAGACATGGTCAGTGTGGAGTGCGGCCAACATCTAAGAGTTGTGGGGCGGATGCAGAGGTTGCATTTTTAGCGAGAGTTGATGGACATGATGAGAAAGATTGTAACTCCATGTTTCAATTATACGTATTTTCTTCACCTCAGTTATCTACTGTTCATCTTTATTTTTGAACCATTTTTGCATGCACTGTAATTAATTAATTCATTATTAATTATTGTTAAAGAACAAATCTTGTCTAGCCATTCTAAATTATTGTAAATCTTTTATTTGAATTCAAACTCAAACCCTAAACCTTAAACCAAGCCCAAGCCTAAGCCCAAGCCCAAATTCTAATCCACTAACCTACCCCATTTATTTAATCCCCTAATCATCTTCCTCCACTTCATTAACCTTAATCACCATCAGCCCCCCCCCCCCCTACTGCCTATATTTAAACCCTAATCACCATCAGTTGCCCCCCCCCCCCAACTGCCTCCACTCCATTAACCCGATAAACGAACCCATCAACTCCTTCCACCATCACCCGAACAATGGTCTCATCATCTCTATCACCATGCCTCCTACCTGAACTCCAACTCCACAACCCCATCTTCATCTACCCAAATAACAACTCCATCAACCCGACAGCCAAGTCCTCACTGCCGCTATTGCTGCCATTACTTGCAATCGTTGGTGTTTCCTTTGTTGCTGACACTACTACCTCTCTTCGTCCCAGTGTTCCTTCTCCGTTTGTAATCGTCATATATGAGGCATGCGTATTCTTGAAATCTTGCAAGTAGTTCTTTTTTGTTATTGAATTATCGTACCATCGAATCTAATCTTAATCTCTTTTGTATCGAATTATCTTACTATCACTTTGTTCATGATCCTTTCTTGATTTTTTTTAGACTTGAACCACTTGATACATATATACCCATATTGAACCGTTTTATTTGATTTCCATTCGATTCGATATTCATAAAAAACCCCATATAATTTCATTGTCATGACCACCTATGAAGCACAGATACGGGTATGGGGTGCAGGTACGACACGACATGGGTACGGGGATACGTGATTTTACAAAAAAGTATGATACAAGTGCGGTGTGGGTACGTTAAATATAATATATATTATATCACATATATATATTAATATTTATTTATTTTGTTAAAAATGTACATATTTGAATTATTCATAGAATTATAATAATATATTATAATTATAAGCATTTTTTGGAGAAAAAAAATTGATCATTTAACTATCAAAATATTGAGTATACTTGTTTTGTGTTTTAGCATAACTTAAAACATCAAGTTTTAAAAATTATATGAGGGCCCCAAACATTTATCTAAATATAATTTTCTCCAAAAGTTGTAAAAATGTATTAAAAAATTGGATACTCCTTGGGTACGCACCCTGGAGTACCTAAGAAATATCGACACCCGATATGCACCAGACACGGGTACGTTGGGCGTTTGGAAGTACTTGTGCTTCCTAGAAGACCACCATATTGTATACACCACGTAAGCACAAACTTATATATATATATGTATATATATATATATATATATAGAGAGAGAGAGAGAGAGAGAGAGAGAGAGTCCCCTTCAGTTGTACACTACTTTTGGTGAGCACTCCGTGAGCACTCATGAAATAGAGCACCTATGACAAATCCGAACTGCTCATATTGTTCTATATACCTTAGATAGCCTAACAATAAAAAATCAAGTAATTTGAAGTTCATTTGCCCATCCATCATGCTGTTAGAATTTTCAGCCATACAATTTTGTAATGATGTAAATCATGGGCAAATGAACTTCAAATTATTTGATTTTTTATTGTTAGACTATCTAAGGTATATAGAACAATATGAGCGGGTCGGATTTGTCATAGGTGCTCTATTTCGTGAGTGCTCACGGAGTGCTCACCAAAGTAGTGTGCAACCGAAGATTTCTCTATATATATATATATATATGAAAATCTTCCGTTGAGCACTCCTTTTCGTGAGCAATCGCCCTTTTGGCCATTGTATGGATAATCCAAACCGTTCACATTGATCTACACGTCTGAATTAGTCTAAATATGTAAAATCAATTCATTTGAATTCATTTGCCCATCCACTGAAGTGTTACAAAATTGTATGGCTGAATATCTTTTTTTTTAATAATGACATGATGGATGGCAAATAAATTTTAAATGACTTGATTTTATATATTTAGACTAATTTAGACGTGTAGATCAATGTGAACATTTTGAATCATCCATGCGATGTCCAGAAGGGCAAGTGCTCACAAAAGGAGTGCTCAACGGAAGGGGCCCATATATATATATATATATATATATATATATATCATGTTTCAAGATTTATTTTGATTGTATTGTCATGCGTTAGTATAACTGAATCATTTAATTTAATTTGTGAAAGTAATAATTTTCTAGAATTGTTAATTGTCAATTTCTGATTTAATCATTGAATGTTAGCATGAACACATTTCTGGTTATAAATTCTATTTTGTGAGTCGAGACTTAAAGTGTCAAGTGTACATTTTCTGCCCTGTCGGTTGTCTGACTTTGTACTGGGATTTAACCCAGTTCTCTGTATGGATGTTTTCTATCCTGTCGGTTGCGTAACTTTGTACCGGGATTTGACCAAGTTCTTTATAAATCGGTCTCGCAACCTGATTTATAGATTGTGAGATATGGATGTTTTAGTACTGATATGTCATAAATTTCCAGGATACTATTTGAGGTGTATCATCCCGATGAATTAATTGACATAACAGATTGTTAGTGGAATTAAAATATGAGATTAACCTGAATGCTAATTAACGTTGTTAGGAGTTAGTTTATAATTTTTGTGAGGTTTAATAATGAATTTTCAATGGAATTATAAGCATGAAAATTTGACCATATGTTACTGTTTGAGCACTATACCTATAAACAACTGATTGGTAGGCATGATTACTGAACTTAGAATGTGTTGAGTGAATAGGAGTTAGAATCGGAGGAGATTCTACCTTTCAGAACCCCTGACGACATTGGTTTTGCTTCCCTGTAGCAAAGGAAAAGTGAGTTTTAGTGTTGGCATGTATTGCTATCCAGATTTGTATTTTGTGTTCTTGAACTATATATATGTGTGTGTGTGTGTGTGTGTGTGTGTGTGTGTGTGTGTGTGTGTGTTAGATGTGAGATATTAGTTTAGTCCCATATCGGAATATGTATTGGTTTAGTCTTTGCTCATCTCCTATATATAGGAGATATTGTACTCAACCAATAATTCGAATCAATAAGAACCAATAAATCCAAGAATCCAATAAAGTATTTTTTTCTATCCCTGGATCTAACATGGTATAAGAGCATCTACTTTCTATAAGGCCTATACTAATTTTCTCATAGTCATCGAGGTGGAGTGGTTCTCGCCTTCATCGGAATCACTCAACCTCCCGACATCCCTCTTTCTCTCCCGATCAAATCCCAAAACTATAATCTCCCCCACTAATCAAATCAGCCACCAACCCTAATCCCTAATCAATTCCTAATCTCTAAACCCTAACCCTAATCCACAACAACAGCATGAGCAGCTACACCAACAACTTCGGTAATAACACCATCAAACTCATCTCCAATTCCTCACCTGCAACAACAACAACAACAACAACATCAAACACCAGTGACACTCCCGAACCCTGTCTGCAAACTCCCGACGATCCTCAATCAGCAGCAACTCCGACCACTTCCCCACTGCATCTCGAGCAGAGCAGCCTCTTCCTCTGTTCCAGCTCGTCCGTTGGCAGCAATGTTGGGCGCAACTAGGCATCTCCTCACCATCTTGGAACCTGCAACCCTAGCTAGGAGTCAAGAATATAGAGAATGATGACGATGAACAGTGTCTCAAGTTTGTAATTCCATTCATAACCAATCCATTTAGAAGGGTCTTATTTATACAGGAGCGGCGCACGCGCGAAGTGCGGATTTGGACAAGAACGCCTAACAGAAAACAGTTGGAGTGGGGCCCACTAAATCTTCCACTAATAGGATTCTTACAGTTGTAAAGCCTAATGGCTTATTTGAGAAATTACAAGACACGTTACACTTACATCCCCGTAAGACATTTATTCCACTGAGGACTGATATATTCACTAAGACTGATACAAACACTTTACCTTCTTCCACCGTAGTCGACTCCCTTCTCTCCAGTCGACTAGTTCTTACACCGTAGTCAACTCCCTTCTCTACAGTCGACTAGGCTGTCGATCCAACTGCGACTGGATCAATACCCCCCTCCCCCCCTTCAATAGGAGCATCCATGATGCTCCGAAAGGCAAGAAAATGCCAATATAAGTCCCAGTAACTTTCCCAAGTGGCAATGCTCGCAACTCTATGCTGCCATTGAACCAATACTTCAGATATGGCAATTCCTCTTTTGGGAACAATCCTCCTGTCCAAGATTCACAGAGGTTGGGGAGTATTTTCAACAAAATATGCAGGCAAAGCAGTGGAAGCCACAGTTGTCCCAACTGATTTGGGCACATGTGATTTGAGCTGCGAAATGTGAAATACATCATGGATTTTGGAGGTTGTAGGTAGCAACAGGCGGTAGGCCACTGCACCAATGCGTGCAGTAATCTGATATGGGCCATAGTAGAGTGGCGAAAGTTTGTGGAGCCGATGACCTCCGATTGAGGTCTGCTTATAGGGCTGTAGTTTGAGGTATACCCAATCACCAACAACATACTCCTTGTCTTTGCGATGAGAATTCACCTTACCACTCATCCTATCCTGAGCTCGATGCAGGTTATCTTTCAAAATTTGCAGTATGACATCCCTGTTGATGAGCTCTTCCTCGACTGCTTGTACCCTAACTGTTTTTGGAACATATGAAAGAATGGTAGGAGGTGCTTTCCCATAGACTGCTTGGTATGGAGAGATTTGAGTTGAGATATGTACGTGGGTATTATAGCTGAATTCAGCCCAAGCTAAACAATCAGACCACTCTGCAGGTTTGTGTGTGGTGAAACAACGAATGTAAGTCTCCAATACCCTGTTAACGACCTCTGTTTGCCCATCAGATTGGGGATGGAAGGCGGAACTCATACACAACTTGGTGCCATACATTTCCAACAATTCATGCCAAAAATTACTAGTGAAGATCGCATCCCGATCACTCACAATCGTCTTGGGTAAGCCATATAGCTTGAGTACATGTTTGAACAGGGCAGTAGCCACACTCTTTGCTGTATACGGGTGGCTTAAGGGAACAAAATGGCTAAACTTAGACAAACGATCCACCACCACCAAGATCGTAGTATACCCTAAACTCCTAGGCAACCCTTCGTTAAAATCCAAACTGATATCTTCCCAAATGTGATATGGAACTGGCAAAGGCTGTAGAAAATCTGCAGGCGAAGTACTCAAGTACTTATTTCTCTGGCATATATTGCAGGATTTGATAAATTCTTTCATGTCTTTCTTAATGCCCTTCCAATACACAATCCTCTTGAGGTTGTGCCAAGTTTTATCGACTCCCAAATGTCCTCCTTGAGGGGTTGAGTGAACCTCTTCCATAAACAATTGCTTAGCACAAGAAGTGGGACTCAAGAGGACCCTGCCTTTGTAATAGTACACTCCTGTAATGTACCCGAAATCAGGATTTATGCCCGTGTCAAACTGAGTCTTAATCTCCTTATAAAAGGGGTCTGTGAGGACCAACTGCTGCACTTGTTGAAGCCACACAGGTTGAACCAGAGAAATGGCCATCAATGATCCTTGTGAACTCTCCTCTGCACCATCTTCAAACTATCGTGAACTCTCCTCTGCACCCTCTTCAAACTGCCGTGAGAGGCTATCAGCCACTGTGTTATCACAACCCTTTTTGTACTCTACGGTGAATTGGTAGCCATGAAGCTTAACCGACCAAAGGTGCTGTGTATCAGTGTAGAGTCGCTGTTCAAGTAAGTATTTCAAAGGTTTATGGTCAGTTTTAATCATAAACTGCCTTCCCTACAGGTATTGATGCCATTTTTGAACCGCAAGCAAGATAGCCAGAATCTCCCTCTCATAAGTCGACAGTAACTTACTTTTCCCCTTCAGTTCCTGACTCAGAAATGCAATGGGGCACCTATCCTGCATGAGCACAGCTCCCAATCCCGTACCACACGCATCACACTCCAACACAAATGGCTCAGCAAAATTTGGCAATCTGAGGACTGGAGGAGACATTAAGATGCATTTCATGTGCTCAAAAGCTAATTGACTTTCCTCCGTCCAAACAAAAGCACCCTTCTTGGTTAGCTTGACCAGGGGATAAGCGATGAAACTATAATTGGCTATAAATTTTCTATAATAGCCAGTTAACCCAAGAAATCCACGCAATGCTTTCAGGCTCTTAGGAATATGCCACTCCTGAATTGCTTGAACCTTCTCCTTGTCAATAGAGACACCCTCTGAAGACACAATGTGACCTAAATACTCTATTGAAGCAACACCAAAAGAGCACTTACTGAGCTTAGCATAGAGTTGATGTTGTTGTAAAGTCTGCAAGACCTTTTGCAAGTGTTCAACATGGTGAGACATAGTAGGACTGTACACCAATATGTCATCGAAAAAAACCAAGACAAATTTTCTCAAGTAGGGCTTGAAAATGTAGTTCATCATGTTTTGGAATGTAAACGGAGCATTTGACAACCCAAAAGGCATCACCAAAAATTCATAATGTCCCTCATGTGTTCGAAAGGCGATTTTGTGCACATCTTCATCTTGCATTCTAATTTGATGATACCCACTCCGAAGATCCAGTTTACTGAACACAGATGCACCAAACAATTCATCCAAAAGCTCATCAATCACAGGAATGGGATATTTATTCTTGATTGTTATATCATTTAACCCCCTATAATCCACGCACATCCTCCAACTTCCATCGGGGTTTTTAACCATTACAATGGGAGAAGAAAAAGAACTATGGCTATCACGAATTATACCTGTATGCAGCATCTCTTTGATTAACTTCTCAATCTAGTTCTTTTGGTACCAAGGATGCTTGTAAGGCCGTAGGGATACTGGTTTATTTCCAGGTATTAGAGAGATTCCATGATCACAACTATGATGCGATGGAAGTCCCATATCCTCCTTGAAAACAACTCCATACTTCTCAATCACCTTTTGCAACTGTATGTCAATTGCTTCCTTTGAAGGAGCAGGTATGTCACCTACCATATGTAATAGCCACCCAGTCTTGGACTGCAGCATTGCCTTGGACATAGACTTAGGATCTGCAACTTCCAAAGCCTGGTGAGGAATTCCCAATAGAATTCTCTCCTTATTGTCCAAATGAAACTTGATTCTTTTTCCTCTTAGGTTCCACATGACATCCCCCAATGTATCTATCCACTGATTACCCAAAACATTCTGGCTCGTATCCATAGGAAGCACATAAAAGTATGTGACTATAGGGACTCCTTGACACAAGAAGGTTACCTCTTCACAAAGGCCAGAACATCTAAGCTGTTGACCACCTGCCAGAGTAACCTCCAAGTGAACCTTGGGATTTACCGACAGCTTTAACTTTCCCACAATCTGCTCATCAATGAAATTATGAGTGGCCCCTGTATCAAGCAAGGCACACACGACTTTGGATAGTATAGTTCCAAGGACTCGAAAAGATCTAGGACTAGGACTCCCCTGCAAAGAGTTTAAAGATATCGCAGCTGGCTCCATTGAAGACAACAACTGAAGTTTCCTGCCACTCTCTTCATTGTCCCTGGGATTTTCTTGATCATCATCTGAGTTGGACAGTAATTCCTTACTATCCCCATCCAACACCCCAAGAATTTGCATCAAAGAACTACTCTCATAGGTTCCAACCATTTGCATAAATGTTTTTCCTGCACATTTGTGACCCCGAACAAACTTTTCGTCACAATGGAAGCGCAGGCCCTTTTCTCTTCTTTCCTTCATGTACTGCAAAAACTGGGAGTTATTAGGTGTTGCTGTAGAATAGGTAGCATTGGTGGGAGCTTGGCCAACAGGTTTGTTGGCATAACTTGCAGAATTGCTCGCAGTGCCGCCATTGGAAGAAACCCCCGCAGCTTTGAGAGGAAACAAGTTCAAAGAATTTCCCTTATTTACCACATTATACTTCCAAGATCTCTTTTGATCATTAACAATTGATTCACGTGCACTGGCTTCTCTATAGGCCTCAAGAACCGTTCTTGGATGCTTCAATTTAACATCCTTCTTCAAATTAGACCTCAATCCTGATATATAACAACTCACTAGCGAAGATTTTGCCACATTCTTGGCTAAGTGACTGTACTTAAGGAACTCCTTGTGATACTCCCCCACTGTTCCTGTCTGCTGCAATTTGTACAATATTTCTTCAGGGTTGTCAAACTCCGTTGGACCATATTGCAACAGCAACTCGTGTTTCAACATTTTCCAATCAATTATCTCTTCTTCTTGCTGCTCATACCACCTCCACAACATTAAAGCTTCACCCCTCAGATAGTACAAACTAAACACTAGTTTGTCCCTACTGTGAACCATTTGAGTAGAAAAATGATGCTCCATATGATAAATCCAATTATGCACATCCTTGAAACCATCAAAACTATGAAGATCAATTTTAGGATGCTTTGGGAAGAGGGTGTTACCTGTCTCTTGACAACGCTCCCAAATTCTTGAACCTTGTTCTCTACCAAACCTTGGTTCTTGATCTCGACCATACTTGGGTTCTTGATGTTGAACAGACCTGTAGTCCTGGTCTTTGTTCACTCGCACATCTTGACCTCGGCCCCAATGCCTCCTTTGTTCATAGTCATCACGTTCTTCATAGCCACGTAATTGGCGTTGGTCTTGGAATCGAACACCTGGTGGTCTATCGAATCCACCAGCATCTTGAACATTATGGCCCATAGTGGCCTCAAATCTACTGAGCCTCTCCTAAAACTGGTCTAATCGTTTGAATACTTCCATAAATCTATCAAGACACTCCTCGAGACTGGGTCGCTTGTGAGACTCACCACCGTCTCCAGTGTTGTCTCGCGCAACCTGATCCTATTCTTCAGGCTCAGATCGGGGTCCCAACCAAGATTCTTGAGGATTCTCAGTCTCTGGGTAAGTTTCTTGATCTTGCTCTAGCTCTGTGTTGTCTGAGGGATCGCAATCGTGCTCCAATACCAATGTTCCAGCTTGTCCATTGGCAGCATTGTTAGGCGCAACTAGATGTCTCCTCACCATCTTGGAACCTGCAACCCTAGCGAGGAGTCAAGAAGATAGAGAAGGAAGATGATGAACAGTGTCTCAAGTTTGTAATTCCATTCATAACCAATCCATTTACAAGGGTCTTATTTATACAGGAGCGGCGCACATGCGAAGCGCAGATTTGGACAAGAATGCCTAACAGATTATAGTTGGAGTGGGGCCCACTCAATATTCCACTAATAGGATTCTTACAGCTGTTGATATGGCTAAAAATAGGATTAAATCGGGACCGTTCACATCGGACACGAATCTTAAAGCTCAGGGGTAAAACGGTAATTTCACCTACTAACGGGTCTGAAATGGAAACTGGATCTTTCTTCACGACCCAATAACCCACGAACGGATCCACCTCAACTGGGTACGGGTCCCAACCCGAAACACACCCAGTTCAGCAAGATAAAATCAAGGTCTCTGATTAATCCTAATCAACGGCCCTGATTCACATCTATCTTTTCACTGGGGATTAGGGATTACATTCCTTATCAGATCACGGGGATTACATTCCTAATCTGATCCCTAAGGCGACTATAAATACCTCCCATCCATCTCCATTAAGAGGTAATCAATCTTTTGCCAATTTACGCTCTTTCATAATCATTCCTGGTTACTGACTTGAGCGTCGGAGGGTGCGTCGCCGGGATCAACCCCGGTGTCTCGCACTTTTTGCAGGTGAACGGCGGGAGTCAACGGTCAAACTCCGATGGATCAGGTTTCAGGTTTACTATTCAAGTTTTCCTAAGAATCCAAAAATACTATCTGTTTACCCCTACACCAGATTTAGCAGTAACAGATTGGCGCCGTCTGTGGGAAACAAACGAATAGCGGCCTCCCCTCTTCCCGTTGGTCAGATCTTCTCCAGCCATGCATCCGAAATAGAACGGGAAGGCAGCGGTCTCCAACCGAAGAACCACTTCTCTTCCTCTTCTCCCTCCTCCAGTTCAAGGTGCTCCTACTCAACAGGCCCCTCCAGGGTCTCGGGGGGTTGCTCAGGGGCGCTCCCGTCAGATTCGTCCGAAGCAACATCCTCCTCATGATCAAGTCGCAGGACCCAATCCTTCAATTGATTTTGTGGCCTCTCAAAGCCCTCCCGAGCGGGATCTTCGTCAAGTGATAGCCAACCGTCAAAATGGGGTCGACCTCAGAACTCGCCTAAATGGATGGCGAGCCCTTGGTGGAGTCCATCAACCCGAGAACTCAGGGGCTTCAAGAATCCGAACCCCCCGCCGACCGAGGACTAGAAGATCCCCTCCCCCGAGAAGGCAAAGAGAGTCCCCTCAGCATCATCGGCGGAGAACTCATTCTCCAATAAGCCGAGCCACACATAGGGACCGCCAAGTTGGAGAGGCACTAGTCACAAGGGCAGATCTTCAAGACTTCCAAGCGACAGTCTTACGGGCCCTCGCTCTCGCTCCAAAGAATGACCAGAGACCACCTACTCATGAGCCAACTAGGAGCCATCGCCTTCACACTCTCAGTCCTCGTCCATCTCCAAGATACCATCGCCGCAGCCCCAGTCCACCCTCGAACGAAGATGAGTCCCGGAGCTCGGCAAGGTATGATCAAAGAGAAGAATCTATCGCCGTCTCCACGAGATGGAGAGGCGCCTCAGCCGAATTGACAAGGAAGAAGAGCAACGGGTGATAAACCTCCGTCCGAGCAGACCTCCATTCTCCCGCACCATCATGGAGGCCCCCATCCCAGAAAACTTCAAGCCGCCTCACCTCGAGACGTATACCGGGGAGTCAGACCCTGCAGATCACATAGAGAGTTTCAAAACTCTCATGATGATCCACCATGCCTCAGACGCCCTCCTCTGCAAGATCTTTCCTACCACGCTGAAGGGGTCTGCGCGAGAATGGTACTCTCGACTCGTCCCGGCCTCCATCTTCTCATTCGATCAGTTCGAAGGGCTCTTCCTTACTCATTTCGTGAGTAGCCGCCGAGCTGAGAAAACAAGTGTATCTCTGGTGACCCTCAACCAAGAAAAGGGTGAACGCCTAAGAGATTACATTCGACGCTTCACCGCTGAAGCCCGGTCCATTCCCTCCCTCAACCAGTCAGTAGCCTCTGCCGCATTCGAGCGCAACGTCACTAATGCCAACCTCAGGGCGTCCCTTACCAAGAAGCCTCCTCGGAACTTCTCAGAGCTCCTACTTAGGGTGGAGAAGTACATACGGGCGGAAGAGGCTCTCAACCCCCTAGCTCTTGAGGAGACATCTTCCGGGAACAAACGGAAGAACACAAGTGAAGAGGGATCCCAAAAATCCCAGAAGGACAGTAATGGCCAGCGCCGCTCGACTCCACATTTTGAGAAGTTCACCCCCCTCATTGCTAATATATCAGAAGTCCTTATGGAGGGGGACAAGGAAGGACTACTCCGCGCTCCCCTAGAATGAATACCCTGGCAAGAAGAGGAACAAAGATAAGTGGTGCCGCTTTCACAGGGACCACGGCCACGACACGGATGATTGTCGGGCTCTGAAGGAGGATATCGAAGAACTCATACAGCAGGGGCACCTGACCAAGTTCGTCCAAAAAGAGGGGGCCGAGCTTCCCCCCTGAGGAGCAAACAAGCGAACAAAAAAGCCCGCCGAGCCTCAAGACTCAGAATCTCCCAACTCCTCCCAAGAGGTCTTCACCTTATTGTAGAAGTAGGATCTTGATTTTCAGTAAGGCCGATGCTTGTAACTTGGCCAACAGCATGTAATAATGGCTCGCCCTATTGAAGCGGCCACTTAGTTTATCTCAATAAAACTTTACATTTTTCATTAAAAATTATTGCTCTTGCTTCTTCTCTATCTCTTCGAGTCACATCTACGACTCGTTAAATGGTGAGTTCGGAGTCCAGCTTCTTCTACATGGCTGCTCTCGCAACTCACTAAGCTCTAACAACGAGTTCGGAGTCCAACACTTGGCTTGATTCCGCTTCAAATAACTTGCTCTTAAGCGAGTTAGAAGTGGTTCGCCATTCGAAATTGCACCCACAACCGTTGAATCTCTCTTAAACGACGAGTTCGGAGTCCAACACTTGGCTCGATTCCGCTTCAAATAACTTGCTCTTAAGCGAGTTAGAAGTGGTTCGCCATTCGGAATTGCTCCCACAACCGTTGAATTCCTCTAACGATGAGTTCGGAGTCCAACACTTGGCTCGATTCCGCTTCAAATAACTTGCTCTTAAGCGAGTTAGAAGTGGTTCGCCATTCGGAATTGCTCCCACAACCGTTGAATCTCTCTTAAACAACGAGTTCGGAGCTCACAACTCTCTCCTAGAGTTCCTCCGCACACTCGTCTCACAAATGGCTCTCTCGTAGAGTCAAGCTCTTCGCTCCGCTCGCCTCCGAAGCGGACCTCTTCTCAACGAGTTCGGAGCTCACAACTCTCTCCTAGAGTTCCTCCTCACACTCGTCTCCCAAATGGCTCTCCCCCAGAGCCGAGCTCTTCACTCTGCTCGCCTCCGAAGCAGACCTCTTCTCAACGAGTTCGGAGCTCACAACTCTCTCCTAGAGTTCCTCCTCACACTCGTCTCCCAAATGGCTCTCTCCTAGAGTCAAGCTCTTCGCTCCGCTCGCCTCCGAAGTGGACCTCTTCTCAACGAGTTCGGAGCTCACAACTCTCTCCAAGAGTTCCTCCTCACACTCGTCTCCCAAATGGCTCTCTCCTAGAGTCAAGCTCTTCGCTCCGCTCGCTTCCGAAGCGGACCTCTTCTCAACGAGTTCGGAGCTCACAACTCTCTCCTAGAGTTCCCCCTCACACTCGTCTCCCAAATGGCTCTCTCTTAGAGTCAAGCTCTTCGCTCCGCTCGCCACCGAAGCGGACCTCTTCTCAATGAGTTCGGAGCTCACAACTCTCTCCTAGAATTCCCCCTCACACTCGTCTCCCAAATGGCTCTTTCTTAGAGTCAAGCTCTTCGCTCCGCTCGCCTCCGAAGCGGACCTCTTCTCAACGAGTTCGGAGCTCACAACTCTCTCCTAGAGTTCCCCCTCACACTCGTCTCCCAAATGGCTCTCTCTTAGAGTCAAGCTCTTCGCTCCGCTCGCCACCGAAGCGGACCTCTTCTCAATGAGTTCGGAGCTCACAACTCTCTCCTAGAATTCCCCCTCACACTCGTCTCCCAAATGGCTCTCTCTTAGAGTCAAGCTCTTCGCTCCGCTCGCCTCCGAAGCGGACCTCTTCTCAACGAGTTCGGAGCTCACAACTCTCTCCTAGAGTTCCCCCTCACACTCGTCTCTCAAATGGCTCTCTTCTAAAGCCAAGCTCTTCGCTCTGCTCACCTCAAAGGATGGGTCTTCCCACGGCTCTTACGTGGGTCTTCCCAGCACATCTTCTCCGCCCCTAGGAGTGGAGCTCCTCTTCAAAAATTCCCAAGACCAAAACTCTCCTCAACCTCATGAATACAAGGGTGTTGCCTGGCTATTTTGACCATGAAGGAGGGTGAATCTTCATCTCACTCCTAAAGAGAATTTGTAGATCTTCGAATTAGCTTCGAAACAAGGGGTCGCAGCCCCGAGCTGACCTCCGTAGCACCGGGAACATCGTGAAGAACTCTCCATGGACCTCGGCACAAGCTGACGAGCGTTTTTGCCACCGACCATGTTACATGAAAAATTTGGACTTCGGCACAAGCTGCCGAGCGTTCTTGCCACCGACCATGTTATATGGACAAATTGGACCTCGGCACCCCTTCGCCGAACATTCTTGACACCGACCATGTTACATGGAAAAATTGGACCTCGGCACCTCTTCGCCGAACATTCTTGGCACCGACCATGTTACATGGAAAAATTGGACCTCGGCACCCCTTCGCCGAACATTCTTGGCACCGACCCTCAAACATGGAAAAGGCTCACTCCGCACTTCGGCAAAGACTCGCCGAACCCCTTCCTTACATATGTCGCCACGCCGAGGTATCACTGCACCTCGGCAGGAGACCCCGAACCCCCCCGGACTTCGGCCTCCTTCTTAACACATATTTGGAGGGGGTCGGCAACGTCGCCGAAGCAACTTGCCACCGGAGTTCAAATAAGAAAAATCCTTTACCTCAGAATCCGTGCTCAAATGCGATCGATGGCTCAGGTACAAGCAACCAAACCAACAACAAAAAAAGGGGGGGGGGGCACGAGGGTCGGGGTCGACCCGTTAAGGGATCCAAACCCATAACCCACTTCAGCACTCTCTTCTTCTCCTCCTGATTTCCCACCAACAACACAAAGCCAAGAAAATCCCCATCTCTTCTCCTCTTCCCCACTGTGCGACCAAAAAAAAAAACAAAACAGAGGAAGAAGGACCCAACCCTTCAACGTCCGAAGCTTCGAACTCCACTTCGTCGCAAGCTCCATCACCGAGCTCGACCACATCTCCACACCGAAGAGCTCCGCGCTAAGCTCGACCTCGCCATCACCACCTCCGCCGAGCTTCGTCAAGCTCCATGGCCGAGCTCGAGCCCCTCTTCGTCGAGCGACACAATCGCTATGCCGAGCTCCGCCTTCCTCTCCCCCTACACCGAGCTCAAACGACGAGCTCTCCTCCACGACCGAACGCCATCACGGAGCTCCCCATGACAGCCGAAGTCTCCTTCGACGAGCTTCGAAACACAGGGCCGAGCTCCACCTTCGCCTCCTTCGCGAGCTCACCTCCAAAACAGAGCTCCGTCTCCATGGATCCAAAGACAGAGCCAAGCTCGACCCCACCGCCATTATCGATGCTCTACTTCGAGCCCTCCAGCTCAACTCCTCATCTTCTTCGTCGAGCATCTCCATCGTCAACCCAACAACTCGTCAACGAGCTCCGAACCACTCTCAGAGCTCGCCCAACTCCCTCGCAGTGCTCGCCCATTTCCTTCGACGAGCTCTGGTGACCCCTTGCTTCGTTCGCCGAGCTCGCCGCTCTCCGAACGCCTCACCAGGCTCCACCACCGCCGCTTCCGTCGAGCTTCGAAGGCGACGCCGAGGGGGTGATGTCAAGCTAGGGAGGAGACGAAGGAGAGTTGAAGACGAAGGAGAAGGAGGAAGCAGAATAGAAAGAAGCACAACGAAGAAGAAGAAAGAACAGCAGCGCGCGAAAAAAAAAAGTCAACGGTTGACTTTGCCACGTGGCGTCCACATGGACTTTGGCCACTTTTGCCGAGAGTTCTTGCCACCGAGCATGTTACACCAAAAAAATGACCTCCTCCCTCCTCCCGATGCGCGCTCGCTTGATCGTGATCAACGCACACGATCGCGCCACGTCACCAGGTAATATTTAATTAATTAATTTATTTATTTATTTGTTTTAATTATTTAAAAAATTCGAAAAAATATTTGAAAAATCGAAAAAAATTAATTAAAAATTCTAAAAATAATTATTAATTCAGAAAAATTAGTTTTAAATTCTGAAAAAAATAATTATTTAATTAGAATAATTAATTAATATTTTCGATAATTAATTATTTAATTCGGAAAATGAATAAAAAATTCAAAAAATGAGAAAAAAATCAGAAAAATCTGGAAAAATCACCAAAAATCCAGAAAATTCTTAGAATATTTTTGGGTATTTTACGAGCCCAGAATAACACCGTTACACCCCCGAGCAAGATCCAAACTCCCTTAAGAACACCGATAAAATCTCGTACGCCATTAGAACAGTAAAACTATTCCTCAAAGGCTGATCAAACTCAGTCTTCGGGAGTGGGGGGCTTGTGATATGGCTAAAAATAGGATTAAATCGGGACCGTTCACATCGGACACGAATCTTAAAGCTCAGGGGTAAAACGGTAATTTCACCTACTAACGGGTCTGAAATGGGAACTGGGTCTTTCTTCACGACCCAATAACCCACGAACGGATCCACCTCAACTGGGTACGGGTCCCAACCCGAAACACACCCAGTCCAGCAAGATAAAATCAAGGTCTCTGATTAATCCTAATCAACGGCCCTGATTCACATCTATCTTTTCACTGGGGATTAGGGATTACATTCCTTATCAGATCACGGGGATTACATTCCTAATCTGATCCCTAAGGCGACTATAAATACCCCCCATCCATCTCCATTAAGAGGTAATCAATGTTTTGCCAATTTACGCTCTTTCATAATCATTCCTGGTTACTGACTTGAGCGTCGGAGGGTGCGTCGCCGGGATCAACCCCAGTGTCTCGCACTTTTTGCAGGTGAACGACTGGAGTCAACGGTCAAACTCCGGCTGATCAGGTTTCAAGTTTTCTATTCAAGTTTTCCTAAGAATCCACAAATACTATCTGTTTACCCCCACACCAGATTTAGCGGTAACAGATGTAAAGCCTAAGGGCTTATCTGAGAAATTACAAGACACTTTACACTTACATCCCCGTAAGACATTTATTCCAATGAGGACTGATATATTCACTAAGATTGATACAAACACTTTCCCTTCTTCCACAGTAGTCGACTCCCTTCTCTACAGTCGACTAGTTCTTCCACCGTAGTCGACTCTCTTCTCTACAGTCGACTATGATGTCGATCCAACTGCGACTAGATCATCCTCCTACCCTGCTATCTCCTCTACTACCCAAAACTTACTGCATCTCACCACAACTGAAACCATAGATTTGCCGCCTCTCCGTGCTGCATTTTCCTTCACCCGAAACCCTAACCATCGTCCCCTCTTCATCTTCTCCTACCAAAACCCTAGCTGCCATTCCAAACCTGCACCCTATTCCAAATCCTATGTTATTTCTCATATAAACTCATACCCAACCCCTAATCCCCTACCCAACCTGCTTCCATATACCCAAATCCAAACCCTACTACCAGAACCCAATACCCAAACCCGAAACCATACCCGAAATCCAAACCCTAATACCCTATTAACCTCTTCCCAAACCTGACCCGTTACCCGAAACCCGAAACCTAAACCAAAAAAAAAAACTTTCTTGAGCTTATACACTCGTCATCCCAATCCCAAGAGATTCTGATACTTCGTCAGTAAACTCACACTGGTCGATCCATTATGAAATTGAGAAGGGGAGATCCCTACATTATCCCAGTTCCCGACGTCATCTCAAATCCCACCGTCCATCTCGTCTGTCCATGGCCATTCTGAACTATTACCACTACCTCTATTATACTTACCACATCCAAGAGCCGGATTGTCCCTTGCGCTATCTACCGTGTGTCGTGCCCTTCTACACTTACTAGATCTGAGAGCCAGATCATCCTTTACGCCATCTACCTTGCGTCGTCCCTGTGCCGTCCCTGCGCCATCTATCGAGCACCTTTCCTGCACCGTCACCCAGCACCATCCATGCGCCATTCCAGATCCAAGAGCCGGATCGTCCCTATGCCATTTACCGAGCACCATCCTTGTGTCGTCCCAGATCCAAGAGCCAGATCGTCCTTGCGCCGTCACTGAGCGTTGTCTCTGCACTACCGTGCGCCATCCCTACACCACCGTGTGTCTTCCCTGCCACATGAACATCGTCAATATTCCAAATTCATGTTGCTTGAACCAACTTGAGTTTGAGAGAGGGTGTTAGATGTGAGATATTAGTTTAGTCCCATATCGGAATATGTATTAGTTTAGTCTTTGTTTCTCTCCTATATATGAGATATTGTACTCAACCAATAATCCAATCAATAAGAATCCAATAAACCTAAGAATCCAATAAAGTATTCTTTCCTATCCCTGAATCAAACAATATATATATATAGTTATTCGTGCTTAATAAATTGTACTGATATGGTAGATAGTTTCTAAATCATGCATTTGTATCTACCACTTGATACTTTCTTGATTACTGTCTTGATACAACCGTTCCCACTGGTTATACAGACTGCATGTTCATGATTAATCACAGTAAAAGAATAACAAATCAGTGTAATAAAGAGTACGACTTAGTAGTAAACAATATAGGGAAACCCGTAATAGTGATTCTTGATTCTTGATTATTGATTATTGATTCTTGATTATTAGGTTCTTGATTACATGTCTTATTTATTGATATTATCACTGAAAGACCCGAGCACATAATCTTGTAGACTTCACCACTTAAATCCAAACTTTCACTTGTTTGATATGCACCCGAACTTGTGATATGAAACACATGATTGCATGCATTAGATAATTTAATAAACTGATAGACTTAAGATTGACACTAAGTATTGACATGATTCTCGTATTACTGATTACATGATTCTTGATTATATAATCCTGATTACTTGAAGTCATGATTGTACTTGCTTACAATTGTTACTTGCATCGTACATGATTATACTATTTTAGTATTTGCACTGCTACTTCTTGTTGCCTCCCATGTTCTATTTTGTTGTTTTGCTGCCATACTGCTTGTTACTACTTGCTTTCCAAAGCATGCTCTAAGGGACACCCTCCCCCCCCCCCCCCCCACCAAACCCCAAATGATGATTATGCAAGTATCGATGTTGTAATACCGGAGGAACTTGGTGAACATACATTATAGACGATCGTGATTAATTGCTGCATCATTACTACTTTATATTGTTTTATTTTTCAGTCGCTATTTTATCGAATTGCCGTAGCGAGCTGTTTATCGTATTGCTATCCTTCTAGTACATTATAATCCCACACATTTTGACTCAAAGTTTAGGTTTATATTTTCTAGATAATAGTTATTTGAGGATTATTTGATTCAATTTGTTGGTTATGATATCACTTTTCTTGCCTGTGAGGGTGTGTTTATGGATATCTTGTTGAATTTATAACTGTACAGCTTATGAATGATGTTTGTATTATTCGATGAGCCTCAGTTGCACTCCCATAGTTCCATATATTGGGAAGCAAGGCATGACAAGGATCCTAGAAGAGAGCAAAAATTTGTTGCTGTGAGGGTTCTTTGTGATATGGCAAAAACATCGCTTTGTGATGTTGAGAGCGTTGATTTCGATATGCAGAGTGATGTCGATAAGCATGGACAAATCGGCCATGATGGGTCTGTCGGTGGGGTGTTGTAGTCTGCATATATTGTGCAGGTGTTATCTGTGGAGGTTTCAAGTGCAGAAGGTGCAATGGCCTTCAGAGATTTTGAACCATGTCTGATGTTAGCGGAGATTCAATGAATTTGAGAGTCTTGTGACGGAGAATAAAATGTTTCTCCGTTATTCGTGCCCTATGCGACAGATGATGGGGTATGTCTTTCATGAGTCTATGAGGGGTGTTGGTGCCCTCCACATGGTGGAGAGACGGGGTTTTCTCTTCATGAGAGGGGTACTTGGTCTTCTATGAGTGTGAGAGACTGACAAAGATAATGCGAGAGAAAAATACAACTGATTTGGATATTTGTACATTTAGTCCACGTGGGAAATTGTTATGATTGGGGACTCAAATGCACTGACACAAGAAGAAAGAGAGACACAAAGAAGAGGTAGTAGCACAACAACAAGAGTCAATAGTACAACAGTGCAGTCGACTGCAAAGTTAAGCAGTCAACTGCCACAGTCTGTTGTTGCTGTTGTGAGAGTGCAGTTGACTGCCCATCTCTATCTTTTGGTGAAGTGTATCGACGTGCGTGGTTGTGTGTTTATTTGGGTTGCGGGTTTTGGATGCAACTGACTGTATTTGTGTTTATCTTTTAGGTTTTACTTAAGGGCTCTATATATAGATGTAAATCCTAGGGTTTAGAATATTGATCATAACTACAACTTCTATAAGGTTCTTGTGCCGAGTGATTCCAAAGGTAAGGGAGAGATTAGAGTGTGATCTCTTTGTATATTTGTATTTTTTGAGTAATAAGAAATAATGATTATCCTTGCATATTGTTGTGTTCTTATGGTTGTGAGATCTTGCATATTGTGTGGTATATCTTATTATTGGTGCATCTAGGTCTCGTGGTTGTTCTTGGGCACTACAGTAATCAATCTCAGACAAATGAACCAAGCGTTGTTATGCAAGTAGTGGTGGAAAGCACATGTACAGAAGAAGGCAAGGTGGCCTCTGGTCAAAGTTGTCTACCTAAGGAGCATGAGTATCCACCATAAACAAAAAATTATTACTTCTATGTCAGGGTTTTGGTGTGGGGTTCGTGTACAAAAGGCATCTTCCTTGCAGGGACCACATTCTACAACGAGAATGGCGCTGAGATATGCTTTTGGAAAGATGTGATGTGGCCCTATTACTCTAAAAAGAAGATTCTAAGAGGCATTTAATTTCACAGAAGACAAACATGATTGGGTGGCAAGGCAGTGGCACAGCGGAGTATGGAGGCCTAGGATGAGCGGATAACTGAGCAGGGAAGCGGGAGTCAAAGAAGGGGCTCATTCAATTCTTGCAAAACTGGAAGCCCACGGGGAATAGCATCTGGACACAGTCATTTCGGGAGCAGGAAACAGAGGAAGGTTCTCGGTTAAATCAACTTACCTCCATTTTTTTAATTTGGAAATTTTGAAAATTTTGGAAAAAAAACTGCTGTAGTCGTTCCCTGTATTTAAAAATATAGGATTTGAGAAACAGTATCGCCCTGTATTTGAGAAGAGATTTAAGAATTCTCCAAATATAGGAATCAAAAGATCATCTGTTGTCTGTTCTAAAATTTTTTGAACGGACGAAAGATTATCTTTCGTTCAATAAAAAAAATTATGAAAAGGATGTGGGACGGTTCTGACTTTTTTTTTATAAAGGTGTCGGACGCCAGAAGATATTTCGTCTGACGAAAAAAAAAGGGGGAACGAACGGAAGATGTTCTTCCGTTCTTGAACTTTTCCCTTCCAATTTCTCCTTTTATTTCTATGGAATGATATGCATATGAATAAGTTTGAGATTGATCCAAATTGTTTGATCAAGGGCTGAGATGGAATCTACCTATAGGAATTGTTATGTGTAACTTGTGTACAATTTTTTTTTAAAATCCTGTATGTGTAGGACTCAATTTCTTTTTTTTAAAAAATCAATGGCTAAGATTTAAGATATTCATTATCATCCACCATTCGATCAAATTTTGGGTTTCAACAACTACAACCCAACTCAAAATTTCTATTTCTAAACCCCAAATATAAAAATTTTGAGTCTTAATGTTAGACCCCGTATTTCTAGAGAGTATATATATACTAGTATATGGAATAGTATATATATATATATAGTATATATACTAAAGTAGAAAAGAAAGAAAGAATAGAAAGGATGAAGGTGACGTGGCATGGAAAAAAGGAAAAGAAAGGAAGTGGAGTAGGTATTAAATGGTGGCCTATAGATGATCTTATGGGATGTGATGACATGATGGACCTAGATGATTTCCTATGGGACATAGGAAAGAATTAAATGAATGAGATAAGGAAGTGTGTGTGTGGTGTGGTGTGGACCGGTTGACCTTGGGGGATTTAATCCCATGTCGGCCATAAGAAGGGAAGATAAGAGAATTATATTAGGAATTGCCAATGATAAGGGCACATTCCGTCCGGACACCCTTTTGAGGTAGCCTGTGGTGGGCGTGGCTAGAATTTAGTTAATTGTGTGCGTACGAGTTGAGTGCGAGGCGTTACAGATGGTATCAGAGTCAACTTTCGACATCGAATGTAGGACTTATATATAGGAAGTGCGTGGGACGCAATATATGTATGAGATGCGTAAGACCCTGGGAGGGCAGATTCGACTAGAAAGAAGATTCTGTGCTAGATTGCACGTCCCGTATTCAGCGAGGACGTTGAATTCTTAAGAGGGGGTGAATGTAAGACTCCGTATTTCTAGAGAGTATATATATATATATATATAGTATATATACTAAAGTAGAAAAGAAATAAAGAATAGAAAGGATGAAGGTGACGTGGCATGGAAAGAAGGAAAAGAGAGGAAGTGGAGTAGGTATTAAATGGTGGCCTATAGATGATCTTATGGGATGTGATGACATGATGGACCTAGATGATTTTCCATGGACA